>PVKH010039273.1:0-11209 GCA_004027955.1 Chaetophractus vellerosus | reverse complement strand
TACTTAAATGCAGGAAGACAGCTCAACCTCACCACTGCTTCTGCCTGCTCTGTGGTCAGGCCCTCGATTTTTGGGGTAGATTCATCACCCTGGGCAACTTTTTTCCTCTGAAGAATTGTGGGAATTCAGCATCATAGGTAGGCATCCCTGGCAGAGCTTTTCAGCTTGATACTGCCCAAAGCATGGAAAAGATGATGCGGTCCTGATGAAGTACAGTCCTCTAGCTACATGAGTAAACGCCACCCGGAAGACCCCTTGATGACGATGGAGAGGTGCTGTGTTTAATTGGTGATGCCTTCAGGTTTGGTTTCTCATAGAAGATATTTTGATAAATGTCCAGGAAGAACTGGTGAATACCAAAAAAAAGGAATCTGTTTCAGAGACTGCATGGTAAAGTAGGTGCTGATGCAGGTGCTGAAGGGCTGGAGCTCCTGCTGAGGCATCGGGGTCTTCACTTGCTATACGACGCTGTCTACTCTTCTCCTTCCCTTGGCACCTCACTAGCCTCTCTACTGAGATACGCCAGAGTGCTTATGATGGTGTCATCATCCAAATTACGTCCTTTCGCTTCATTTAGAGCTTCTGTCAGAGCTTTATTCTAGCTAACAGAGACATAGCTGAAGTTCCCCCTGAAGTTTAAGAAGCTCAGGACATTTTTCATCCACTTCAGGTTTTTATGCATTAAATACTTCATTTAGACATTGGCCTTGTAAACTGCTATGAGTTCAGGCAAAGTTTATGAAAGTAACCTGGGCACAGAGATCCAGTGGGAGCTCTGCATTTGGGATCTCTGTGGTCAGGATAATGACAAATGATGATGACCTTCCGGTCACCAAGGATAATAAGTATCCTCCTTCCTGTTTGCTGAACCTCACAATTTAGTTGTGAATTCAAAATTGGATCATATCTTTCCACATCCCTTACCAAATAAATCTCAGGGCACTCTCTAAAATTCTCTCTGAAGGCATCATCCATAAAGCTGGTGCATGTGATCTTTGGGTCCCTGTATTTCTTCGTGATGAAGGCTTTGGCCTGTCCAGAGGGTTCTATGGTCATCAGACACCTGCTGAATAGTTTCAGCAAGACTGTTTGCTGTCATCTGCAGGTAGTGAGCTGGCTTGTTACTGAAGATGCTTATCAGTATTGGGAAGATATCCAGGGCTTTTAATATCTGCATTGAACGATATATTTGCTTGCCCTAAGTTATGGCACCAGACGGTAAACAAGTTCTGATGAATCTGCTGGTCAAAATAATCCACATAAGCAATAAACATAGCTGACAGGAGACAGGCCACAGGAGTGGTGGAAATTTGGTTTTTGAGAGTTTTTCTCATTTTCCTCATTATTTCTGTTCGGCAGCATTCTGGCTTCCTGTCACTTTGGCAGCAGCCTCGGGGCCTCTGATGGCATGGGCCTCTGACGTCATGGCATGTGCTCTGCCTTGTCGTGTGTGATGCTGGCTTTCAGGTCCCAGATCAGCTGCTCCATCTCACTGGTTCTCTGCTGTCGTCCTTGGCATCATTTCCAACTCCCATGGCTCATGACACAGGGGCTGCTCTCCCTTTACTGGGTCTCCATGCTTGAGCTGTGTGACCGCCCATTTCACCGTGAGAACGCAAGCCAAGGAGGCCCAGTTTACAATCTCATAATTGTAACTTGCATTGGAGATAGATGTTGCTTCATCTTATCCCTTGTGACATCAGTAATTTCTTCTGCAGAGAAGTTTTCTTTGGTTGGGATGAAGTTTTCTGTCATGATGATAGCACAGATCCCGCCATGTTCCAGTTTGCGTTACTTTCCCACGCAGCGAACGCTTCGACTCCAGGGCCAGCTTCACTGTGCTGAGTGGATGGGCTAGAGACTGCACCTCCGCCAGGTGCTGCTTCTTGATTGATTTCACAGCTTTCTGGGTCTCAAAGCCTGCGGGTTCCACCTTGTCAATATCTTTGACACTCATTTATTTGCCTTTAATCACTTCCTGCTGTTTACACAACTGTTCCTGAGTTTCTTGGCTCGTGACCTTTTTTCTTTTTAGCTTCCTGTTGATCTTTAACCATCTTTATCAGCTTGTCATTAGATGAGACATTCTTTACTTCCAGCTCTTGGCTCTTTATCTTCAAGCTATGACATGGCTCTTCTATGTGGCTGATGATTTCTTTGGCTATTCTGAGCTGAATATTCAAGTGCATCTGCTGTTTCTCTAGCTCATTCCTCTTTTCATGGAACAAGCTGGCATAATGATTAATGAAATCCAAGTAGAGGTGAAGCGTGTCAGCCATCGTTCTGCCTTCTTATTTTGCTAGCCAAGCATTGGCCTGGTGAGGAGTTTGAAGAACCAATGCTATTTAAAATAGATTCCCACTGTGATGGCAGCTGTGGTAGTTTATCGTACACAACTGGCAGGTAATCAGGCAGAATATAATTTGGCTTCTCCAGGTCCATCATACAAGTGAATCCTTTGCAATTTGAAATTCAGCACACATAGGCTGAAAAGTGCTGGTAAAGTGGCTTGCCTGGTCCTTGAGTCCCTCCGAAGACAGATTCATGGTGATGCAAGCAGTGTTTTATTAGTTGATTTTTGGCAACGTTGTCATATTAGTTTTTCATCACTGTCATAACAAATCACCACAAATGCAGTAGATTAAAACAATGGCCACGTAGTTTTGCACAGTTTTGTGAGTCAGCATTCTAGGCATAACAGATTTCCCTTCCAATTCATTCCGGTTGATGGCAGAATTCAGTATCTTGTAATTGTAATACTGAAGTCCCAGTTTCTTGGCACACGAACTCCCCATTTGCACACCAAAATGGCACATCAAGTTTTTTCACTCCTGCTTCAAGTCACTGACTTGCTCTTCTGCCTCAACTTTCTGACTTTCTTATCTGGTACCAGCCTAAGAAATATCTCTGCTTTTCAAAGCTCTTATTATTAGATTGGGCCCCCCTAGACAATATAAGGTAATCTTAGTATTTAATGTCAGGTGATTAATTACCTTAATGACATCTGAAAATTCCCCTTTGCCATTTAAGGTAGCATATTATGGCAGTAACAGCAGGTAGCAAAGGTCATGGGGACCAAAATTCTGCCTACCCCAGGTGCCAAAGCAATTCAACAAATGGAATTAGAACAAACAGATATGAATACAAATAAAATGAAGCCTTCCTCTTATACATTTATACCAAAAAAATGATGTGGAGAGTAATGGTTAGGCCAGTGTGTCAACTCAGCCAAGTAATTGTACCCAGTGTTTTGGTCAAGCAAGCACTGGGCTAATTGTGATATGAGGACATTTATGGACTTTAGTCATCAGTGAGTTTACTGCATAGATGGCTGATTACATCTACATCAATCAGGAAGAGTGCCGTCAGCAATGAGTGACATTTTACCTAATCAGTTGAATGCCTTAAAAGGGGAAGTGATTTCAGCATTCAGAGAGCATTTCCCAGCTCGTCTTTAGACAGCCAACATTTCCCGGAAACTCATCAAGGACCTTCACTGGACTTTCATCAGAGCCCCTGGTTTGCAGCCAGCCTGCAGAATCAGGGTTGGTGCATCCCCATGGTCACATGAGAGAATTTTATAAAGTCTCATACTATTTACAAATATCTCCTGTTGATTCTATTTCCCTAGAGAACCCTGGCTAATACATGGATCATAAAACTAAAAGCAAAAACTAAAGATTTCAGAAGCATGTATAAGCAAATATCTTCATGACAAGAATAGGTAAAATTTTCCTAGATGAGATAAAGAAAGTAGTTCACATCAAATTTTTTTAAAAGATAAATTATACTTAAAAATTAACATTTTTTGCTTATACAAACACAGGCCATTAATGAAATAAATAGAAAAACAACAGACTGGGATAAAATTGACTAAATATATTTCTGACAAAGTCTTTTATCCAGAAAATATTAAAAATCCTACATCTCAAATATATGCAGATAAATATTGTGGTTAAAAATGTGCAAAGACTTTAAAAAAGATATATTAACCTTTTGCAAAAAAGATATATTAATGGCTAATAGACACTTGAAAAAGTACTCCACATCAATGGTCATCAGGGACATTGGTATTAAAACTATAATGATGTACCTCTACACAGCCAGTAGAATGGCAAAAGCAATGAAAAACAAATGAACAAATAAAAGTAATTAACAATGCCAAAAGGTTCACAAGGCTGTGAAGGCAGTGAAACTCTCATCTACTGCTGCTAAGAAAACAAATATTACAACTCTTTTGCAAAAACATTTTATATTTTCATTCATATGAATGTTTTCATATATTCATATATTAATGTCTATCAATAGCTGTATCTTTATAAATATTTGGTTGAACAATTCCATTTCTAAGTAATTGTCCAAGGTAAATGAAAGCAAATGTCCATAACAATACCTGTATATATATATCCATAGCATCCTTATTAACAACAGCCAAAAGACTGGGAAAAATCCCTGAGGGTTTATGTTCTCAAGATCGCCTCTGACACTGGCTCCTATATTTGCAATCATTCTCTCTGTTTTACCTTCTACAAACCAATATATAAAGCATATAGATAGTTCATCAATTCCCATAAGAAGTCGTTTAATACCATATATCTTATGACTTTTATGACTTAGTATATTTTATCAGACTAGAGTCTTTTTTCTTCTTTTCCCCAAACGTGTCTTTATCTTTCTACTTCTCCCCAAAATTTCCCCAGAAGCATCAAATACTTCTCCCCTTACTGTTAGAAAAGTCGAGTTCTTCCTGCTCCCATTCCTATGCTTGCCTATTCATATTTATCAGTTTATCAAAGGACCTGCTCTGTACCATGCCCCTATTTCTTAGAAGGGAGTAGTCTTTCTATCATTTAGGATTTGTATTTGGCTGCTAATAACAGAAATCCTGCTGTAGTGTCTTAAAAACACATGACTTATTTTCTCATGCCAAAAATAAAAAAGAGGGACAGAGACAGAGACAGAAACAGAGAGAGATCTAGAAATAAGCAGCCTAGCACAGTGTTGGGGCTGGCAGGCAGTCACTGGGAATCCATGCTCCTCTGTACTCCTGCTCTGCCACGTGTGGTTTTCATATTTAGTGCTAGCACATTTGTGAGGTGCCTCTCAGGGCTCTAGAGAGGGATTCATTCTAGACAGCACTAAGAGGAAGGAGAGTAGGGACCACCCTTAACTTCCTTTTACTGAACTTTCTAGAATTCTCTGACAATACTACTGTGCCTCATTTTCCAGAATTAATCGCTTAACTATACTTTCAAAGAAGTAATGGCTGGGACTTGTTTGTCTGATGAAGGTTGCTTAGGGATCTATTCCAACAAAGGAGGGGAGAATGGAAATTGGGAGATGTAATAGGCTGAATAATGGCTGCCTCTAAGATATCCAGGACCTGGTCTTAGAGCCCATGAATGCTATTTTATATGGCATGTGGTTAAGGATTTTGAGATAGGGAAATTATCTTGTATTATTGGGGTGGGCCCTAAATGTAATCAGAGAAGCCCTTTTAAGAAGATGGCAAGGAAGTTAAAGGAGTTAATAGGCTATGGGACTATGGAAGTAAGAGTTTGGCGTATGAGCCAGGAATGCAGGCAGTCTCCAGTAGCTAAGAGAGGCGAGAAAAATGGATGGTCCTCTAGAGCCTTTAGAAGGAATCAACTCTTCTAACCCCTTGACTTCAGTCCAGCAAAAGTGATTTTTGTACTGATGTTCTCCAGAATTTTAAGAGAACAAATGTGTGTTATTTTAAACCACTACATTTGTGGCACTGTTTAAAATAGATAAGGAAACTATTAAAGGGTACAATTAAGTCTCTGTCATAAGGCCTGCAATAGTATTTCTTTCTCTTTAGTAAAATAACTCCAGAGGTAGCATGGAAGATGGATTTGAGAGACAGGAATGGAAGTGACAATAAAAACTTAAGCTGATGAAGTTGTGTAGGAGTCGAGAGGAAGCAGAGAGCTGTCACAGTAGGTAGTGGGGAGTAGAGATCAAAGAACCAAGCCAGTCTAAGATAACTCAGATATGATCTCTGCTGTTCATAGTTTCTGCTTTCACCCACCATTGATTTCAGCATATTAGCTTCTAAAACTCAGCCCACATTGTAAAATATTTTCAACAGGAGATTCATTCAAAGGGAGAGTGTGAGAAGTTCCTCGAGTTTTTCATTGAATTAGATTTGCCTTGTGATAGGAAATCTATTTTATTTCGTTTGGATTATGAATGTGCCCAATGAGGAGAAATTGAAATCTCTGTGTGTCTATTGAAAACCATCTTGGCTCGTTTTACTGACAGACTATTCTTTCAAGTTGGATATGAAGTCATTGACCACAAAAATCTCTTATTTAAAACTTGGCTGGAAGGAGTTTTCTTTTTTCTGTTTTTCTTTTCCCTATAACATTCCAGGGAACTTTATAATTCTGGACACAATTATAAAACTTATACTTCCTACAACCAGCATATTTAGTAATTTGTTTTCTTTTGCTATTTTATATTGGCTCACTATAAGACACATTCTAGTGTAATTTGGTATTCACTCTTCCAGATTGAAGCAAAACGTTATAATGTGACCACAAATCAGATTTAGTTGGAAACTCGGAAACTCTTTTGTACTTGCGATGGGATAGACTAACATTTCTTATACAAAGATAAACAGAAGAGGAGTCGATTTCATTGAGTAAGATCTATCATATACAGAATTGCTCTTGAAACGAATGCTAAATGAGATAAAGAAAGATGACCTTAAATCAGCAGAGGTATGCTCTAAAGGTTGAAATCATTATGTCAGTAGATCAAGCATTTATAGTTCTTAGAATATAAGCATAATTTTGTACAAATTTTTATAGTTGATCCTGTGATACAGTTATTATTGATAAAATCAATTTTTGATCACCAAATTAAGGAGTCTTCATATTTGACAAGAGAAAATGAGGCGCTTAGTCACGGTCCTCTCATGCACGATGTATTCTGGTGGCTGACGTGAATGTTCTGAAATTAGGGTGACAAATCCACTCTATATTTTATCTTTTATCTCCATGCCTAAAGTCTGTGCCACAAATATCTTCTTTTATCACCCTTTCCCACCATTTCATACTCTCTGTTACTTATGGTTTCTATTTAGTCTTGTCTTCTGTTACTTCATAGATTTCAACTCACTCCTATTCAGAGCCATGACTAGCAATTTTGCATGCAGGATGATCAGCCTGGAAGATGAACTAGTTTCAATGGAGGTTCACAATCAAGCAGTTGGAGTGGGGGACAAAAGAGGAAGAAGAAGCTGAGGTAGTCCTCATGTACTTAAAATGTTCCATGGATAACTAGTCTCTACTAGTGACCAGCTTTTTCCAGTCTCAGCTATTTGTGCAAGTTTCTAAAAGGTTTGGACTGAGAATAAGAGTGGGGTTGTTGATAAGGATAGGGAAGGTTATATAAGGAGATGCAATTGCTGAAGAGTTATCAAGCATAAATATGAGGGCAAGCTTTAAAATCATGATTTAGAGGGTCTGTGCTATACATTTCAGTGCCCCATGACAAAGCTCCAGTTGTCTAAGTACAACTTTATTCCACTTATTTGCTTCTCTTTGTGGTTCTTGATTTATTTACCCTTTTGCATCTCATATATTTAGCCTCCCAAGAAAGAGGGTCTGAATGGTTCATTAATCGTGAACTCTATCTTGTATTAAATCATATCGTATGCTACTTGCAAATATATCAATATTCTCCTGATTTGGCTATCTGTCTCTAATCTATATGTCACAGATGGTCAAGTTACAATGCTTCATGTTCTTTAAGTGTTACAGCATGAACTTTTATCAGATGTGATTGTGACACAGCAATTAAGAGTAGGGTATTCATATCTAATGACCTAAAGTACCTTCTCAATGTCAGAGATAATGAAATAAAGATTATCATCCGAAACTAAGTCGATTTAGTCTTTATAGCCCACTTTATGTGCCATCTCTTGTACTTAAGATAACAACAAACTCATATTAAGAGTCCCCAGTAGTCCTTTTAATGAATCCACATAGGTATATGCAGAGCATCTGGTAGTACCACTACTGTGCCCAAAAAGTAAGTAGAAATAATTGGAAAGGATGAATCCTTTGGTTCATTAGTAAGCAGGAAGCTTGGTCAGCTGCATTGTAAAATCCTGCAGAACTTGCAGGCATGCAACAAAATATTAATTGAGCACTTACTATATTCCAGCAAAATTATCATATGCTGGGAAAACAACTTTGAAGATGATTAGAGGCAAGAAGAGGAAACAAACTGTCAAAAAATAACTCGATGAAATATAAAATGGCCAGGGGCTATAAAGGCATCCAGAGAAGTAACTGAAAGAATCAGTATACATTGTTTGAACTAGATACTTGGAAGTGAAGATGAGAAACTGAAGCTGACTCAACACTAGAATTTATTTCCTTTTGAAACATGACTTAGGGTAACCAAAGAGGAAAGATGGTTGACTATCAGTAATTTGGAAGATTCTATTAACACATGGTATATCCCAGTCTGTAGGAGTTGAGGTTTTGTTCACAAAGCTCTTTCAAGCTTAATTTCCCCTCAGGTCCCCCTCTAGCTCCAATTTCCTCCAACCAAACACTCGCTTGATACTGGAATAGAGAATAAGGTAATCTTTTCGGAAAGAATAGCATGGTTTGCAACTCTTGAACTTTGTCTAGAGAGTTTTCTGCGTTTCACTTTTGTCAAATACTTGGGTTCATCCTCAGTTTTCCTAAATAGATCATGGCCAGATAAGTCCGAGTCCAATAAATAAAAAGAAATATGCATCATTCATGTTTTCTACCTTTATCCCTAGGAAAATATCCCGACATTCATTAAGAAACAATTGGTTGAGAATGAAAATAACAAAAGAATTTCAGCCAGCCAATGAGCTTAAAGAAACAAGAAAACTAATTTTCAAAACAAAAATAGACCCCTCACGTTCACTGATAGTATTTAGGATTTGCCTTTTACGTAAGTAACGACAGAGCAGATTCAACATGAACCAGCATTTCCATAGAAAATTGTTTATTAAATTTGATATAAAAGCAAGATATGGAATCCACAATGTATTTAAGTAGAAAAACATTATTATTCATTATTAACTAAATAATTACAGTTAATTTTATTAAACAAAAAGTTTGAAGGAATTAAGAAGACATTAGTTGAGCATAAAGAAAAATTTAACTGCATGCAAAGAAAAGTAACAGATATTATGTGAATGGGAGACAGAGTGGATTTGATTAAAAATAGATGGGAGGTGTGTAACAGTAGTTTGAAATGGCAGAGGAACAAATAAGTGAATTAGAGGACAGAGCATCTGAACTTGAAATGACAGAAGAACAGAGAGAGAAATTAATGGAAAAAAATGAACAGGGTCTCAGGGAATTGAATGACAGCATGAAACACACAAACATACACACTATGGGTATACCAGAAACTGAGGAGAATGGAAAATGGGCAGAAAGAATATTTGTGGACATAATGGTCCCTAAATTCCCAACCCTTAAGATAGACATAAATATCAATATCCAAGAAGGACAATGTACTCCAAACAGAGTAAACCTGAGTAGATCTGCACTGAGTAAGCTTTTACCCCAAATAAATATGCTTTATAAAAGCCAACAGATTTCTGGTACTTTGCATCAGCACCCCTTTGGGAGACTAACACAGTAAGAGTAACTAAAAGGGTGCAAAGATAGACAATAATAAGATATGACAACAGAAAGCCAAAGGATAAAATGGATGCAGTAAGTAAGGTCTTTACATTAATAACATTGAATGCTAATGCTAATACAATCAAAAGACACAGGTTGGCCAAATGGGTGAAAAAATATGAGCCATCTCTATGCTGTCTACAGGAGACTCACCTTACATGTAAGAACATATATAGGCTAAAAGTGAAAGGTTGAAAAAAGATATTCCTTGGAAATAGTAACCAAAAAAGAGCCGGGGCAGTTACACTAATATCAGACAAAATACATTTTAAATGCAAAACTGTTGTAAGAGATGAAGAAGGTCATTAATACATTGGTGAAAGAGGCAATTCTCCAAGAAGAAATATCAATCATAAATATTTATGAACCTAAACTTGCTGCCCAAAATACATGAGACATACACTTCCAAAACTGAAGGCAGAAATAGTTGTCCCCGCAATTATAGTTGGAGACTTCAATGCACCACTGTTATCATTGGGTAGAACAAATGGACAAAGGCTAAATAAGGAAATAGAGAACTTGAATAATGTGATAAATGAACTACACCTAACCAAAATATATAGAACATTGTACCCCAAAGCAGCAGGATATACTTTCTTCTCAAGTGCTCATGGCTATTTCTCCAAGATAAGCTGCATGTTAGGTTATAAGACTGTTCTCAATCAATTATAAAAGATTGAAATTTTACAAAGCACTTTCTCTGAACATAATGAAATGAAGTTGGAAATCAATAATAGGCAGAACAAGGGAAAATTCACAAATATATAGAGGTTAAATAACACACTTTTGAACAATCAGTGGGTCAAAGAAGAAATTGGAAGAGAAATAAGTAAATATCTCTAGAAAAATGAAAATTAGAATACAACATATCAAAACCTATGGGCTGCAGCAAAGCCAGTGCTGAGAGGGAAAAGTATAGCCCTCAAATCTTATATTAAAAAAGAAGAAAGAGCTAAAATCAATGACCTAACTGCACACCTAGAGGAACTAGAAAAAGAATATCAAATTAATCCCAATATAAGTATAAGGAAAAACAAAGCAGAAATAAATGAAATGGAGAACAAACAAAAAAGCAATAAAAAGAAACAAGAAAACCAAAAGTTGGTTCTTCATAAAGATCAACAAAACCGATAAATCCTTAGCTAGACTGACAAAGAAAAGAGAGAGAAGCTGTTAATAAATAAAATCATAATTGGGAGTGGGGCCTTACTAATGACCCCACAGAAATAAAGAGATCAAAGGAAGATACTATGAACAACTGTACACCACCAAAGCAGGCAAGGTAGATGAGATGGACAAATTACTAGAAACAAAATGATCAACCTACACTGACCTTAGAGGAAACAGAAGACCTTAACAAACCAATTACAAGTAAATGGTGGTGGATGAGAATGGTGGTTAATAGTACAAATAGAAGAATATTCTTCTATTACAAGGTGTTAAGAATATGATGATGCACGGGAAACAGGCAACTAATGTGACTTTATAAAACAGAGCGC
>PVKH010039272.1:0-11216 GCA_004027955.1 Chaetophractus vellerosus | reverse complement strand
ATATATAATTTAAAAATAAATAAAAATTTAAAAAAAAATTTTTTTTAAAGACAAATATTGCATGGTCTCACTAATATGAACTAAGTACGAAAAATAAACTCAAGTTAAAACCTAGAGTATAGGTTATTAGGAGATAAGAGGAGGGCTACAAAGGAGTAATTGATGCTTAATGTATGTAGAAGTTTTAATTAACTTGACTGTAAATGTATGGAAATAGAGTTGATAGTATCCCATTATACTGAATAGCTGCTGGTTTGTAAATGGGATTGTGGATGAAAAGGGTAGTCTAGGGATGTAAATGTCAATTGAAAGAAAGCTAGGGACTGAATAACACCGTGAACCCAGAGGTAGATTAGAATTGTGATTAAGAGTACAAATGCAAACATGTCTTCCGTGAGCTAGAATGGATGTCTGTCATTATTGCAGGGTAGTAGGAATGTGGAGAAGCATGGGAAAAATACAATTAATGTTACCTGTGGCCTATAGTTAACAACAATACTGTAATAATCTTGCATCAGTGCCAAAGGTATACTATGTTAATAATGAAGCTTGGAAAAAATATGCCAAATGTACCCTATGGACCATAGTTAGTAGTAATAGTCTAATGATGATATCTCATAATCTGTAACAAATGTTCTACAATGGTGTGGTGTGTTGATAAAGGGTTGTTGTATGGGAATTCTACACATGTGCATTATTGTTTTGTAAGTTCACAACGATTGTAATAAAAGATTAACATATCGGAGGTCCAGGAATCGATCCTCGGGGCCTCCTGGTGAAAAAGCAAGCTGGCCTGAGCAGAGCACTGGCCCACATGGGGTGGTGGCCTGTACAGGAGTGCTGGCCCACATGGGGTGCTGGCCTGGTGCAGCAAGATGACACGGAAGAGAGACAATAAGAGACACAGCAGACCAGGGAGTTGATAGATTGACTGCCTCTCTCCACTCCGGAAGGTCGCAGGATCGATTCCTGGTGCCGCCTAAAGAGAAGACAAGCAGACAGCAAGCGCAAAATAATGGCGATGGGGGTGGTGGGGAATAAATAAATCTTTTTTAAAAAAAATTATAGCCTGGGAATCAAGGCCAAATCCAGGAGAAAACCCCAAGTAGAAACAGACTCACAGGAAATCCAAATATCAGAGATATATGCAAATAAATCAAACACATACTAGAGGCTGGGAGAGACAATACACTAAGAAGGTCTTAGCTCAATGTACTTGGAGTTATAGAAGAAGAGGAAGGAGAGAATGGGACAGAAGTAGTATTCGAAGAGATAATGGATGAGAATTTTCCAAATCCATTGAAAGACATCAGCTCACAGATTTTGGAGCTCTACACTCAAAGAATAAACAGAAAGAAACTCATGCTTAAGAACAAACTTGTAAAATTATGGAAAACCAAAACTTAAAAAGAACATCGTAAAAGTAGTCAGAGGAAAAGACTACCTTTTAAAGAGCAACAATAAAACTGATATCAATAATTTTACCTTGTTTAAGCAATTCAACTTATTTTCATATAAAGTTGAGAAAATTATTCTGCAATAAACAAAGATTTAATTTAAAGGGAATTTTTCAGATAGAAGAGGATCTCATATGGAAGCAATGATATGTTGAAAGAAATTAAGATAACATGATAAATAGGTTGATACATCTAAATGTATATTGGATATAATTCAATAAAAATAACTTTCAAATGTGAAAATGTAGAATGAAAACAAATGACTGTCACAAACTGAAGAAAGAAAGCAATGGGGGTGAAAATTGCATTTTCTAGGAAGGCAGTGAGTGCACTCATTAACGGTGAATTTTAGTAAGTCAAGGATATATGTCACAGTCTGAGGTATTGTGTGTAATTTGTCATCTGATAGAGGCAAATGTAATAATAAAAAATCACAGTGAAGGCCCAAAGGAGAGAAAAAGCAACAGAACAGGGAAAAAGAAAACGTGATAAATTTTATCCAAATATATCAATAATTTCAATATATAAATGGAATAAATATGCTAATTAAAAGACATTGTCAAATTCAATTTTTAGAAACCATGCCACTTCCAGAAAGTCAAAGTAAATATGCAGTTTCAGAAAGATTAAAAGTGTGGAGAGCGGAAGTAGCTTGGGTGGATGAGAGCCTGCTTCCCACGTACATGGTCCTGGGTTCGATTCCCAGTGCTTCCTAAAAACAAATGAAAAAAAAATTCTCACTGGGGAATGGATGTAGCTCAGGGTTGAACGGCTTCCCATGTATGAGGTCCTGGATTCAATCCCTAAAAAAAAAAAAAAAAAGGTAAAAGTGTGAAAAATGATACCATATAAGCAATAACCAAAAGAAAGCTTGTGTATCTCCATTATCAGACAAAATATGTTTTAAAACGAGATTTTTATTTAAGAATTATAATTTAACATGATAAAAAAGGGACATTGTATTAAATTATTCTGAATATTTACATAGCTAATATATACAATGTCAAAATAGATAAAGCAGATATTGTCATTAGTGAAAGGAGAACTAGATAAATTCTCATAGTGTGAGATTTTTAAAATATCTCTAGAGATAACTGAGAAAACACCATAAGAAATTTGTAAGGATATAGAGTCTTTGATCATCATCATTTATACATATAACCTAATAGATGTCTAGAGAACACTATACCCATAAACAACAGAATACACATACTTTTCAGTTGCACATAGAATTTTTCTTTTTAATTAACTTTATGCTGGAACATAAAGCAAGTCTCCAAATGTGTCAAGATTTGGAATTTTGCAGTTTATATTCTCTGGCCACTGTGGGCTAAATTTCAAAACCTATTATAAAAATATAACGAACAAAATTCAGATTTTGAAATTCAGTAACAAACTTTAACTTGTCAAAGAATCATTTTGAAATTAGAAAATATTTTGAACTGAATGATGACAACAAAACTAATAGAATTTAACTGAAGTCTTTTTTGCTGTGCATTTTAAACCTTTAATTCCACATGAGGACTGAATCAGTGAGTTAATTATTTATGTTAGTAAATTAAAAGACCATCATATTATCCCTGTAGAAATTAGAAGCCAAGAATTATAAAGATAAATATAAAAATTAATGACATAAAAACAAATTTATAATAGAGACAATCAACAAAGGCAAAAACTGGTTCTCAGAAAAGACTAATGTGATTCACAAACCTGTCTCAAGAATAATCAAGAACAAAGCAGATGTCATATAACCAGTATCAGGAATGAGTAAAGGATACATTCGTATGGATCGTATGGATCCAACAAACATTTTTAAAAGCATAAAGGGAAGGATATTGTGGACATTAAGCAAACAAGTTTAAATATTTAGTCAGTTTCTTTGAAAAACACAACTTACCAAAGCAGTCACTAAAATAGAAAATATGCATAATTTAATATTTAGTAAAGAAATTTAATGTATCATTACCCAACCTTTCATTTAGAAATTCAGACCTATGTAACATTATTGGTTGATTTTTCTATTCATTTAAGTAAACATCTATCTCACACAAAGTCTACCAGAAAATAGAAAAAGATTGAATACTTCCCTTCTTTGTTAAAGCCCGCCTTAATTTATTTTTATTTTTATTTTTATTTTTAATTTTAATTTTAATTTTAATTTTTTGGTAACACACAAAACAAAAAAATTGCTGTTTAACCATTTTTAACTGTGCAGTACAGTGGCATCAATTACATTTACAGTGTTGTGCTACCATCATCACCATCATTACCAAGATGTTTTCTCACCCTAGAGACAAACTTTCTACTGATTAAGCAATCATTCTCCAGACCCTCATCTCCTAGACCCTGGTAACCTCTAATCTATTTTCGGTCTATAGGAATTATTTGCCTATTCTGGGTATTTCATATAAGAACAATATTTGTTCTTTTGTGTCTGGCTAATTTCACTTAACATAATATTTTCAAGGTTCATCCATCTTATACCATATATTAGAACTTCATTCCTTTTTATGACTGAATAATATTCTGTTGTGTGTATATGCGACATATTTATCCTTTCATCTGTTGATGGAAACTTGGGTTACTTCCACCTCTTGGCTATTATGCATAATGCTGCTTTTAACATTTTTGTTTGCGTATCTGAGTCTTTTTCAAGAAGTGAAATTGCTGGGTCAGTGTTTAATTTTTTTTTCTTTCCTTAAGGACATTGCCTTTTTCTTTTTCTAAAATACTTTCAAACTTACAGGACAGAAAAATTAATACAAACCCCATACATAGAAGCACAACATACTTCTCTTCCCCAGACACTCTGATCCAACATTTTTAACATTTTGCTGCATTTGTCTTATCATTCCTTCCATCTATCTGTCTGTATCTCTCAGTTCATTTTTTGAACCTGAGTGTAGGTTGTATAAATCGTGCTCCTTGGACACTTAATACTGCCATGAACATTTACTAAGAACAAGGATATTTGCTTACATAGCCACATTAAGTGCAATTATCCATTCAAGAAATTAAACATTGATATAAAGCTTATATTTTGTGTTCCAGTTTTTCATATCTCCGTAATATCCTTTTGAGCCTTCCTTCCTCCATTGTTAGATCCTGTCCAGGATCACATATTATATATATATATATATATTTTTTTAAGATTTATTTATTTTATTACATATCTCCCCTCCCTCCCGCTGCGGGGACACGCCGAGACTGGTCACTGCGCAGGCGCGGCTTTCCCCGCTTGTGGGCGGCTTCTGCTTCCATTCACAGCTGGCTCTCAGTTCGCGGGTGGCTGGCTGCGCTCCATTCGCGGGCAACCTGCCCTGCTCATGGCGGCTTTTGCCCTGTCCGTGGCAGCTTTTTGCCCTGCCCACGGCGGCTTGCCATTCTCAAGGCGGTCTGCCCGCTAGGAGAGGTCCCTGGGAACCGAACCCGGGGCCTCCCATGTGGTATGCTGGCACCCTATCCACTGGGCTATCCAGCTGGCCCCCCACATATTATATTTAATTGTCATTGTCTCTTTAGTTACTTTTTTTTTCTTCTAATTTTGGGTTGGAGGAGATACATATAATGTAAAGTTTTCTATCTGAATCTCTCCCAAGCATATCATTCAGTGTGATTAATCACATTTGCACATTGTTTGCAGTACTCTCACCAATTTCCATTACTAAAACATTCCCATCTCCCCAAATAGGAAACCTGCACCCAATATACATTAACTCTCCATTCCCCCTGAGCCCTACTACTGGCAACTTCTACTCTAATTTTTGTCTCTGTGAACTTGTATGTTCTCCGATAATTTCTTTGTAGTTATCATGGGCTTAAATTTAATATCCTAAGCCTGTAACAGTTTCATTTGCTTTGATACCAACTTAACTTCAATAGTTTCTATACCCCCTTGTCTCCCCACCTATATGTAGCTCTTGTCACATATTACATGGTTATACACTGTGAGTCTAAAACCACTGACTTAACATTACATTTTATGTATTTGCTTTTTAAATCCTATAGGAAATAAAAAGTGGAGATAAAACCAAAAATTCGGTGGTACTGGCATTTACATTTACCCATGCCCCTACCGTTACCAGTGGTCTTTATTTGATGAATTGTCTATTGTCCTTTCCTTTCAACCTCCAGATCTCTGTCTTTAACATCTCTTGTAGAGCCAATCTAGTGGTGACAATCTGCTGTTGAATCCCTCTAGGGAATCTTTAATTTCTGCCCCTGTGATCTTCAGCTCTGTTTGATTCCTTTTCATAATTTCTAAGTGTTACAGTTTGATGTAAATATGAATTCCAAAAACCGATATTGAATCATGCTTGTAAACTGATCTGTTCATCTGGGCATGATTGGGTTATGATTAGGGCGTTGACTGGGCCCTGTCAGTAGGGCATTGAACCCCACCCCTCAGTGGGTGTGGTCTCAAGTATAAAAGGCAAGGCAAAAGACCGAGGGAGCAGATTTGAGAAGCAGATTTTTGAGAAACAGTTCTGATGTTGGAGAGGACGCCCCAGGAGAAGAGAAATGAGCTGTTCGCCTGATAGTCTACAGCTGACCTTGTGGAGGAAGCACTAAGCCCGGAGAGAAACGCAGCCCTGGGAGGAGAGGAACCCACAAGTCCTGAGCCCTGGCAGATGTCAGTAACTGTCTTGCTCCAACACGTGGACTTTGGTGAGGGAAGAAACTTATGCTGTGTGGCCTGGTAATTGTAAGCTTCTACCCCAAATAAATACCCTTTATAAAGACCAACCAATTATTGGTATGTTTGCAAAGGTACCCTTTGGCTGACTAATACTCTTTATTGTTATCAGTTTGTGTTCATCTGTCATTTTCCTAATTTCCTTTAATTCTTTGTTTTTTTCCTTTAGCCCTTTGAGCATATTTTGTATCTTTTTTTTTTTTTTTTAAATAAAGGCTTTGGTATGCTCCAGGTCTGGTCTTCCCCAGTGATGGATTCTAATGCTTTAATCTCTTCCTATGCCTAGGCCATCACTTCCTCTTTCTTTGTACATTTTGTAATCTGTTGCTGAATACTGGACGTTTTGATATTTCAATGTTTTGTCACTGGAATTTTACCTCTAAGACATCTGCTTCTTAATGACAAGGTTTTCCTTGAATGCCAGGTGCTAACAACAACAAAAAATGGATAAAAGAAAACACCTTTCTCAGTCTTTATAGATTGACTTGTGCAAATGCTCTCCTTCAAGGCTTATCCATAGTATGGGTTTGGAGAATAGCTTCAGGCCAAAGTATAGGGACCTCTCTTTTTGGGGCACACACTTATGGCCCTGTGAATTCTTCTGTTTACACAGATACGAATGTCCCCTCTTTCGCCCCATTCTTTTTCTTCATCTTCTGAGAATCCGATCACTCGTGTTAGACCACTTTATATTGGCTCTATTCCTTTTTTTTTTTTTTTTCCTTTAAGCAGCATTTTTTTTCTATTCTTTAGATTGGGTGTTTCTGTTGATCTCACTAAATTAGTTTTCAGTAGTCTCTAGGCTGATCTGGTGAATTCTTCATATTAGATATGCTGCTTTTGTTTCTATTATATCCATTTGGTTATTTTTTATGGTTTCCATTTATAAAGATTCCCAACTTTTCACTAACTTAACTCCTTCTTCTTCCTCTTTTTTTTTTTTTTTTCTTTTTTTAGGAGGTACCGGGAATTGAACCCGGGACCTTATACATGGGAAGCAGGCGCTCCCTCTTTCATCTTTTAATCCCTTAAATTGATTGTCTTCCAATTCTAGCTGAGGTAAGCTCATGGTCTCTTTCTACCAAGTCCTTTTTAATCTTGTATATAGGCCATATTTTCATGCTTCTTCACACATCTAATACTTTTTAAGAAATATATAATACCTTATTTTTAAAGATTACAGAAAAGTTACATTGAAAGTATGAGGAATTCCCATGTATCCCCTAAACTCTTCCACATCATCCCCTATATTTTTCCCCAGCCACCAGTACCTCAAAACAATCAAAATATTAAAATAAAAGGAAAAAATTTAAAAAGAGATTTAAAAAAATAAAATGTAGCAGTACAGTTTATTATGCATCTGTAAAATCCATTCATTAAAAAATGCACATTTAAAAAATGACTCATTTGTGGTAAAGACTAGCCTACCTACAGTAATAATCTAAAAAATAAAACCATCATTGTGACATTTATCAGTACTTCACACATCTAACAAATACTGAAGGAGGCAGCTACCATTGTTATAACTTCTTTAAAGCCAAAAACTTAAGCATGAATCAAAATTAAGAGAAACTTCAGAATGTTCACATTTGCATGCATTTTTTACTGAACTTTCAAGGATTCTGCATATAAGAAAACCACAACTTTGAATCAAAATGAATATTAAAAACATTTAAAAATTGTGACAGATTTACAGAAGCAAGGAAAACAGAGTGAATAGTAACAGCAGTATATTTCTAGGAGAGAAAGCAATCAATTATTTCCTTTATAATAAAACAAAAGTCAATGAGTCAATATTTTAATAACACTGACCATGTTATTTACTATTCAAGAATTTGCTTTGCAATTTGGGCCTTTAAAATGTATCCATCCATATATTTCTATTAAATTAAATTTATACATCAAAAATATTTTGCTCAGAATTCTAATCTTAAGTATAAACCATAGCTTATCAAAGCATAGTCCAAATACTATAATTAATGTTACCATTTAGATTGATATATGTATGCTTCATCTGAAAAACTTATCTTACAAACAGGAGTTTTACCCTTTTTCTCCAGAATAAATGTCCCTATGTCTAAAACTTTAGATGATAATCAAGAAAGATTCAAAAAAAAAAAAAAAAAAAAGAAAGAAAGAAAGATTCAAATAATTCATGCTATGCATTTTCCTTCATCGGGGTTTGATAAAAACAGAGCCGTCTGGTGTTGGAGTACCATCTTCCTTCTCAGTTACAGTCTCTACAGTCCCAGAAGCAGATACAATAACCATTGTTTTATTTGTTCAAGCTGTCTTCTGTTTCTCCGTAATAGCTGCACAAACAGCAACAATCTTACCACTTTCAAGAAAAGTCAGGAATTGATGACATTGGTGAGAAATCCATTACTTCTGCTGATGATTCACTCTTTTTATCCTATGTGCCACTTTCTGCTGCTCCTGGAGTGTTCTTGCCTAAGAAAGGTCTTCTTTCTGTATTTCAGGGTTTGTTGGATAGATGTGAAGGGCTACTTGAAAACTTCAAATTGCTTTATCCATTTTGTCCTTTGACTCTCTGTTGTCATATTGTTCTATTGTCTGTCTTCTTATCCTTTAGTTTACCCTTCCTAATAATCTTCATTTCTAAACTCTTCTCCAAATCTCTCACCATTGTTTTTTCCTTTCAGGCTGCAGCACCCCCTTTAGTATCTCTTGCAAATCTGGTCTTTTGGAACATATTCTATCAGTTTTTGTTTGTTTATGAAGCCTTTGAACTCACCATCATTTTTGAAGGACAGCTTTGCTGGATACAGAATTCTTGGCTGGCAGTTTTTCAGTACCTTAGCTGGGCGATCTCTAGGATCTCTAGGATCTCTAGTATCCTAATATGGCTTATAATTTTTTCCTGATGTCTAGGCATCTGAATATGTTCATCTGAATATGTTTACTCTGATGGCTAATTTCTCTCTCACCTATTTTTTCCCCACAGCTCTTCTTTGATATTTGGTTCAGCTGATTCTCAGTCTTTAAAATTGCCCAGCTTAAGTTTTTGAAATCAGGCCAGGAACTCACAAGTAAGGTGTAGATTTTCTCCCAGGGGTTGGATACAGAGAGCAGGAGCAGTTATTGTTCATGCCGTTTCCAGACTGGCCAGCGGATGGCGCTAGTCAGTGCCCCCTTCCACGGAGGTGTTTCATTCTGGGGTTTCCTGTATTCCTGTGTTGAATCTCCAGATTGGAGATTCCAAGCAGGCTCTGCTGGCCAAATTCACTGAAGAAAAGCCCCCAACCTCCTCTCCCTTTTCCCTTGAAACAGCTGACAGTTAGGATGATGTCTGCTCCCCACTCTGTCTGCTACAGTGAACCAGGGATTTTACCCCAGCTTAATATCTTGGGGTGGGGGAGGGGGACCCTTCCCAGCTGCTGCTGGGGCTTGGTAACTCACATTTGTCTTTTCAGCTTGTTTGTCTCTCTGTCCCTCACTGTCCTGGGAGCTGTGTAGCACTGTCCTGGTCTGCTGACTCCCAAAGCAGGTCCCTTGGACTGCTTTTTCTCGGTTGTTTTTTTGTGAGCGCATTCAGCGCTGCCTGTCAGTCCATCGCCATCTTCCTGCAATCCTTTAATACTTTTTTATTGTGTGCAGGATGATACATTGCTGGGAGACCTGGTTTATATCATCTTCGTTTACAGATTAACTTTGTTCTGGCAGGCAGTTAAATTAATGGTACATCCTTCGGTACTGTCTTTGTTGGGGTAGTTCTATTACAGGATTGAACCTAGTTTTAGGAGTTGACTTTTAGTCTAAGTTCTGATCCATACTACCTAATAGCCTTTCTGTGTCTTGGCCAAATGCTCAAGTAGCTGTACTCTTGGCTGGGCTGGAGTGCCAGCGTCTCTCCTGTTCTGCAAGACCTCTGAAATCACCATTCACCTGTCAGCCTCTCAGGAGAGAATTTCTGCTAAGCCTTGTAAGTTTGCCCTGAGTTTATCCAGCTCAGTCCTTGGCCAAACATCCATGGAAAATCCCCACACAGATTTCTGCAACATCCTCCCCATATCCCCCAAACATATGGCTTCCTCTTCCCTAGTAGCCTGCCTTACAAATTCCAGGAATTGTAATAGCTCATAACTCCTTCAAATACATTCCTCCTTCTCTCAGGAAGACTTATCCCTTCTTTTGAGGTCCACCTCCATGTACTGTGGCAGAAAAGTGACAGTAGCCAGAAAACCAAGGCTATTATGGCTATTACTTTGCCATGGCCAGTAAAAGTCACCCATTGATATTTTTCTTTTAAATATTTTTAGAAGATCTATTTCATAGCTTTTCATACCTGCTTGTTTGCTATTTATAATGTCTTGTTCATTATCAAGTTTCTTTTTGTTTGGAAGTTTTTAATTATAGCTTTATATTATTCTCACATATTTCTAATACTTGAAGTTTTTGCAAGTGTGATTCTGCTATCCTTTATTTTTTTAATCCGTTATTATTCATTGTATCATATTTGCTCTCATTAGTGGGTTTTGTTGTCATTGCTGTTATATATTTATCTATTTGTTTATATATCTTGAACCTCTAGATGTGGGAATTCTTTCAAGTTTGGTTTAAAGTTGCATTTTTGTAGAGAGGTTTTGCATTTGTTTCTGCTCATTGCTTATGTACATTATCAGTTTAGAGTTCTTTAAATTTACTTATGTGGTTGGGCATTAAAAATTCAAACTACAGATGTGTGTGAGAGATATCTTGTGGTTTTGAATTCCTGGGGAAAGGGTTTTTTTCTTTTGTTACTTTTCCACTCTCCTTTGTTTTCTCACAAAGAGTTGATGTCTAACTTGCCAGGCAAGTTTTCTTCCTGTCCATTTCTCTTAGGTAGGCTTGTACTTTGCTACCACTTTGTGATGGTTAGGCTAATGTGTCAACTCGGCCAGGTAATTGTGCCCAGCTGTTGGGTCCAGCAAGCCTGGGGCTAATTGAGTTTACTGCATGGATGGCTGATTGCATCTGCATCAATCAGCAAGATTGGATCAAGAATGGATGACGCTGTTATCCATTCAGTTGACTGCTTATAAAAGGGAACTGATTTCAACATT
>PVKH010039271.1:0-11233 GCA_004027955.1 Chaetophractus vellerosus | reverse complement strand
TGGCCCCCCTGAGATCTTTCCATGGACCCCTTGGGGGTCAGTAGACCCCTGGTTTAAGAACTCCTGCTATACACACATACACACACGCACACACACATATTTTGTTTTTAGTTAGGCCAGTAGTTTATTGAGAAAATGGGAGAAGAGACCAGGAGAAAATAGTAGGTTACGCATCCCCAGATGTAGGTGTGGGCTCCTCCAGGCAGAAAGAACACTTTGACTTGTGGGGTTATCTTTATTAAGCTATTAATTAATCCTCCCCTTGCTGAAACCCAGGAGAAGGGCCCCAGCTGTTTGCTGTTCTGATTGATTACCCCATCTGTCAGTTCCCCAGAGGGCCCAATGGTGAGGCCCCTTGAGGGTATCCAGGACTTTCCCTTGACCCTAAATGAGATCTCGTTCCAATCTTGTTCCAAATAGGGTTCTTGTGGCCAGGTTCTCGCAGGGTTCTTCCGGTAGCCTCCTTGGTGGCAGTCTTTTCCTCAGGGGTTTTCCAGGAGGGGTTCCAAGGCCACATGTTTTGTGGCCAAGTTTTTTTTGCCAGGTCTTAGACTCATCTTCCCTTTTCCTAAACTAGCCTGCCGCAACTCCCCCCTCAGAGGGTTTACACCCTTATTCTTAAGAGGGTGCTGAAGGACAATGGTCATTCTTCTGCAACTACTTCCCACTGGTTAGGGGGAGTAGGCCCTACCTGACAAGGTATGAAACCTTCTGGCTACTCTGTCATGGTTGGGGAAGAAGAGTCTGGCACTGTGGGTGGACCTGGATGAAATCTGCACATGGCTAATAAGGCGTTGATTCGTTGATTCTGGAAGAAATAAACTTAGAATTTAAGATACATGGTTTTACTAAAAGGATAAAGAAGATGGTGGCAGGCAGGCCCCAAAAGGGGCTAGCCATGACATAGTGGACCACCTGAGTGAGAAAGCCCAAGTGCCTTCAGAGGCTGCATTCTCCCAAAGTTGATGGGAAGCAGCGTTCTTCCTTGAGTTCTTTTATGCTGATGATTAACTCTAGGGAGAGATCGTGGTAGACCTGCTGGGTTTGGTGTAAATTGCCAACCCCAGTTTTCCCATGGTGGTTGTTATGCTTAGGACAGCTAGGAGAGTTATGGAGAGAGGCACTGCCATGGACGTAAACTCACAAAGACAGTACAGGCAACAATAAGACAAGCATAAGGCAAGCAAAAAAAGACAGTACAGAAAGCCGTTCCTTTATCTTTTTTTTTTCCATTCCTTTATCTTATAGGCACGTTCATTAACTACTTAGAAATTCATTTGAAAATGAATTAAGTTTACCAAGGCTTTTAACCTGTTCAATATCCTTCTGCATATGATCTAGAAGAGATAGTATCATATTCATCAGGTATATAGGTACAGTACTAGTTAATGCACAAGTTCCTCTTTGAGCTGCAGTTAATAGATCTAAGCACCAGATCTGAAATGCCATACAGGTTATCTCTCCATGGGAGCAGGCCATAATGCATGCTGTTTAAGTTCATTCATATCGCTCTGGTGATCATTGTTCTACTTGTTATGCCCTTTACACAGCCAGCATGCTGCAGCACTGTTGATGCTAGAGAGAGATTAGGAAGGTAAGGTTCCAGTGCTTCACCAGCCTGGTGCCTAGCGCCCTTCAGGGCCAGTCTGGAGGCAATGTCCATTGTACATCTGGCCATATCGAGCCATCGTCAGCTGCTGCAGGAGTCTGAAACCATAACGTACTCTCCATGGATGGCGTTATCTCTTCTATTTTAGATCATAGGCAGAGGCTTAACCAGAGATATAGTAGAAAATTTTATTGTTTTAGGGGTCAGTGACCAACCTAGCCAATAATTCAAATGGGGAGGTACTATGCAGTGTACTGAAGGCCTGGTTTGAAAGCACAAGAGTTTCATGATATTGAAGTCTATCTCTTAATTTTTTACATTTTCTAAAAACTTACATTGTAATGTATAACATATCAAATGAACTTTATTTTAGGAGATTACACCCAAGCTAAATGAAATCGAAACTGTGAATAGTCTTAAAAGCATACTGACTGCTAGGTTCTGGAATAATTATAATTGTTTAATTTGTTTTAAAAGATCTTTCCATAGCCTTCAAGGACTTCTCCTTTACTTATTGAAATTTGTTAATAGGATTATTAACCACCCTTATTTTAAGGCTGTTAAAAGATTAAAATTGGGGAATTACAGGACAAACTATGATTCTTAATTCCCCAGCCTAAAAGATAGTTTTAATCTGTCACACCTCACCCTTCTTCCATAGCTCTTGCAAAGTGAACGCCCTGGGGTCTGGGCAGGTCAAAGAGTTTAGGAAAAATTTTTTTCCCTTTCCCAATAGTTTCTATATCCAGGTTTCTATATGACCTTTCTATCCTGCTTAGCCTAATTTGGACTCCAGGAATATTTATTCACATGTGTACGTGCATATTTAATTTTACAATTTGAATACAGCTCTTTTAAGAATTTTCATTTGTTAATTTGATAATACCACCCTGAAATATGAAGATATACACCAAACAAATAGACAGACACAAATAGAGAGTTAGACACAGAAACACACAACTCACTAATGTAACTTATAATTTTCATTCTCTTACAAAATAAGTTCAACTATAAGATAACATTTAAAAGATCTCTTTGAAGGTTATTTCTAATTAATCTGCACTGTGAGCATGCAATTTTGCACAAGAATTTCTTTCCTTTAATTATTGGCTTATAACTGAAACATTCTCAATGCTTTAAAATACAATTTTCCTTTACTTCAGAACTTTGCTTATTTCCCATTTTGACTTTGGCAGACCTTGGATGAACAACACTAATTCCAGTATATACTCCCTGAGGTCATTGAAGTCTCAGGGAAACTGGTTTCTCTCATCAATTGCCACTTTCAGGAACCTCAACACTCGGGGTGGGAGACCTCCTCCACACCCCAGTCCTCAGAGAGAATAGGACTCTGGTGCCCGCTGGACTGGAAGATGTTCAATCCCAAGGGTTGAGAATTCCACCAGGCAGCAATTTAGTCCATATCTGCAGTCATGAGAGAAAGCAGAGTTATTAATACCAGTGGAAGGATGGGAGACACGGGTGTTTCAAGTTTGCCTTCTCCTGAGCCATTGCGGGCAGAAGTGAACATCAAAAAGGTGAGGCCAGCTCTTAAATAACCATAAGCAAAGGCAAACTCAGTTTAGAATGACTATTATTGTAGTAGATTTAGGGGAGAAGCTAGACTCAAAATAACCATATGCAAAGGTAAGCTCAGTTTATAATTACCATTACTATTTAAGCATAAGCTAGACCTGAAGTAGCCATAAACAAAGGTAAATTAGTCTAAGATTACCATTACAATAGTAGGTTCTAGGCTAAATCCACCCAGTTACAGCAATTTCAGATATTAGCCTTCTGCTGTTTTATAATATAAAGGTATCTGTATAATGATCTTAACTCTTAGTTATAGTTTCTAGTAAGTTTTTACTTTTAAAGCAAATTGGGCACTTTTGTTTATTAACTAAGCAACTAAAATGATTTTATTAGTAACAACGTTGCTAAGTTTTCCTCTTTTTCCAGCAGTTGAACTAATTTCATGTGATTTCTCTTATACAGCAAATTCAATTGCAAGATAGTATTGACATTTAAAGGCTCATTTTCAGGTTACCTTTTACATTACCCAATTTGTAACAGGCAAACCCCAAATCTGATTTCCTCGGCACAAGCAGACTGACAAAGTTAAACCCAGATTTAAAAGTTAAGCACAAAGTTAAGTACAGTTTAGAACAGAATAGAGAATTTTATACCCTTAGCATAGAGAAAGACCTGACGGAAGCCATTTTCTAGGAACCTTTTAATCTAAATTGATGGCATGTGAGGAGGTTCCTTATTGTATAGGAGAGAGGTTTAGTAAATGGCCTAGATCTTGATTCCCCATTCACTCCCTTTATTAGGCATGACCAAGTTTAGAAAGGTCTGGAGTGCAGGCTAAGACCAAGTAATTGGCTCCTATGTTAAAAGGTAAGCCTATTTCTGGACCGTATGCCTGCCGCTCCTTACCTTCTCCATCTTGGTGGCCTGGTCTCAATTGTTGAAAACTGCTATGGTATGGCAGGAAAAGATTAGCCTCTTCCTTTTTAGACCATCAGTAGGCAGGTTGTCCCAATTCCTGAGAAGACACCCCTATGGAGAGCCTGCTGGAATGTCGGAGACTGTGCCTATTATTCATACCAAAACTGAATAAAGATATCACAAGAAAAGACCAATATCTTTTTACATATAGATGTAAAAAATACTAGCAAACCCAATCCAACACATATTAAAAGAATCATACACCACAATCAAGTGGGATGTATCCCTGGTGTGCAAGGCTGGTTCAACAGAAAAAAATCAATTAATGTAATATACCACATTAACATATTAACAAGGAAGGGAAAAAAAGCCACATGATCATCTCAATTCACGCACAAAGGGCATTTGACACAATATAGCACCGTTTCTTGATAAAAACAAAACAAAACAAACACTGAGAACACCAGGAATAGAAGGCAACTTCCTCAACATGAGGAAGAGCATATATGAAAAGCCTACAGCAAACATCCTACTTAATGTTGAGAGGCTGAAAGCTTTCCCTCTAAGACCAGGAACAAGACAAGATCAGGCCCACTGTTGCCACTGTTACCCAACATTGTACTGGACGTTCTTGCCAGGGCAGTTAGGCAAGAAAAATAAAAGGCATTCTGATTGGAAAATAATAAGTAAAACTTCCCATATTTGCACATGGTGTGAGCCTATTTACAGAAAATCCTGGAAAATCCACAACAAAGCCTTAGAGCTAATAAACGAATTCAGCGAAGTGGCAGGGTACAAGATCAACACCCAAAAAAATCAGTGTTTCTATACCCAAACAATGAATAGTCAGGACAAGAAATCAAGCAAAAAATTCCGTTTACAATAGCAACTAAAACAATCAAATATCTAGGAATAAATCTAACCAAGGATGTAAAGGACTTGTACACAGAAACTACAAAACATTGCTAAAAGAAATTAAAGAAGACCTAAATACACGGAAGGTCATTCTGTGTTCATGGATTGGAAGACTAAAAATCGTTAAGATATCAATCCTACCCGAAGCAATTTATAGATTCAATGCAATCCCGATTAAAATTCCAACTACTTTCTTTGCAGATATGGAAAAGCCCATCATCAAATTTATGTGGAAGGATAGCTAAAGCCATCTTGAAAAAGGAGAATGAAGTTGGAGGACTCACATTTCCCGATCTTAAAACTTATTACAAAGCCACAGGAATCAAAACTGCATGGTACTGGCACAAGGACAGGTTTTATAGACCAATGGAATAGAATTGAGATATGAGAAATCAACCCTCACATTTATAGCCAACTTATTTTTTACAAGGTGGCAAAGACCATTCAAATGGGAAGGAAGAGCCTCTTTAACAAATGGTTCTGGGAAAACAGGATATCCATTTGCAAAAAAAAAAAGAGGACTCCTATCTCACACCATATACCGAAACCAACTAAAATGGATCAACAATCTTAATATAAGAGCTAGAACTGTCAAAACTCCTAGAAGAAAACATAGGGAAGCATCTTTGGGACTTTTGTTAGGCAATATTTTCTTAGACTTTTTACCCAAAGCACCAGCAACAAAAGAAAAAATAGATAAATGGGTCCTCATCAAAATTAAATACTTTCATTCCTCAAAGGACTTTATCATGAAGGTAAAACAACAACCTATATAATGGGAAAAAAATATTTGGAAACCACGTATCTGATATAGGATTAAAATCTAGAAAATGTAAGGAAATCCTTCAACTGAACAAAAAAAGACAAACAACTACATTTAAAAATGGGCAAAAGATGTGAACAGACAGCTTTCCGAAGAAGATATATACATGGCCAAAAAGCACACTAAAAGATGCTCAGCATCATTAGCCATCAGGGAAATGCAAATCACAACCTCAGTAAGATACCACTTCTTGCCTAGTAGAATGGCTGCTATTAAAAACAAATTTCTGTGTAACATTTATGTAAATCGATGTATCCTAAAAAAAATAAAAATTTTTAAAAATTCAAAAAAACAAAAACAGAAAATAAGTGTTGGAGACGATGTGGAGAAATAGGAACACTCATTCATTCCTGGTGGCAATGTAAAATGGTGCAGCTGCTGTAGAAGACAGTTTGGTAGTTCCTCAGAAAGCTAAATACAGAACTATCATATGCCCTGGCAATCCCACAAGTAGGTATATACACAAAACAATTGAAAGCAGTGACTCGAACAGATATTGGCATACTACATTATTCACAATTGCCAAAAGATAGAAGCAACCTAAGTGTTCATCAACCAGCGAATGTATAAATAAAATGTGGTATATACCTACAGTGGTATATTATTCAACTGTAAAAAGGAATGAAGTCCTAATGCATGCAACAACAACAGATGAACCTTGAAGACATCATGTTGAGTGATAAGCCAGACACAAAAGGACAAATATTGTATGAACTCACTGATTTGAAATAATTAAATAAGCAAACTCATAGAGTCTGAATGTAGAATATAGGTTACCAGGGGATGGGGTGGGGTAGGGAATGAGAAGCCAAGGCTTAAATTGTCTAGGACTCCTATTTGGAATGATGGAAGTGTTTTGGTAATGGATGGTGGTTATGGTAGCACAACATTGTGAATGTAATCTACAACACTGAATTATATATCTGAACATGATTAAAAGGGGAAATGTTAGAATTGTCTATATGGTAACAGGATGAAAAGTTTTCGTAAACCCATAGAGCTGTACTACGCAAATAGTGAACCCTAAATTAAGCCATGGACTTTAATTAATAGTACAATTATTAAAATGTGGTATCATCACCTTATCAAATAACAAATGTTATACAACAATGCAAGGCGTTGGTAGTTGGTAGTGGGGTGGTGTATGGGAATCCTGTGTTTTATTCATGATTGTTCTGTAAGCCCACACTTCTCTAATTAAGAAAAACAAGAAAGGAAAATCTTATCACTTATGAAATTACATACAAATATTCTAAATAAAATAATAGCAAATTAAATCCACTAATGTATTAAAATATATTATAACCAAATAAATTTACCAAGATTGGTAACATTAGAGAATCTATCAAAATGGTCATGACATTAACAAATAGAAGGAGAAACATGATCATCTCAGTAGATACAGAAAAAGCATTTGATAAAATACAACTCTGTTTATGATTCTTTTAAAATAGCAGATTATGTCTAGAAGGGAACATTCTTAACTTGATAGAGCATCTATCAAAATAAAAATAATAAAAATTTTAAAAACCCTACCCCACAGCAAACACCATTCTTAAAGATGAAACATAAAGGTAATTACTTTCTAAATATCTTTTTTTTTTAAAAAAAAAAAAAAAAGGTAATTACTAAATGTCTGAGACACGGCAAGAATGCCTGACAATGTTGCTTCTGTTCAGCGTTTTCCTTGGAGACTATCAAGTGCATTAAGGAAAAAAAAAAAAAAAAAGACTAGTATTGGTATTAGAAAGGAAAGGTAGAAACAAAAGTGTTCGTGAGAATAGACAAACCATTGGAAACAATAAGTGTTTTAAAAGATGGATGTAAGACAAGTATACAAAAATGAGTTGTATGACTATAAACCTGTAATAAACACCTAGAACATAATTTTTTAAGAGAATGCTTGCTTATAAGGTATACCTAAAAGTAAATTGAAGAAAAGATGTTCAAAACTGTTGAGAAACTCATAAAACTTTATTGAAAGATGTTAGAGATTTAAATAATTGGAGAGATATATCATCTTGCTTAGAAATATTCATTGTCATATAGTTTCCTTCAAATTAAGATCAGATTCAGTGTAAGTCCATTCAAAGTCTCAGCAAGAATTTTCACAGAACTTGACAATACTGCAAATCATGTGAACAAGCAAAGGCCAAGAACAGCCAATACAATTTTTTCAAGAATAAGTTGGTGGTAGAGGAGTCACCCTACCAAATGCCATAAGTAAGACAGTTTGTTTTGGTACAGGGATAAGAAAATAGATGAATGGAACAGAAGAGCAAGCCTAGAAATGTGCCAGGCCCATTTGGACACCTGGTATGTGACAAAGGTGGCATGGCAAATCATTGGAGGAAAGGGTGGCCATCTTTTAAATGGTGCTGAGAGAGTTGGCTACTTATATGGAAAAGAAATAAAGCTAGATCTCTACCTCACCTCACATACCAAAACACATTTAAAGATAGAAAGGAAATATTTGCGGCATTGCTTATAAGAGGAAAATATCAGAAACCACCTGTATTAGTCAGCCAAAGGGGTGCTGATACAAAATACCAGAAATCTGTTGGCTTTTATAAAAGGTATTTATTTGGGGTAGAAGCTTACAGTTGCCAGGCTATAAAGCATAAGTTACTTCCCTCACCAAAGTCTGTTGCCACATGTTGGAGCAAGATGGCCACCGATGTCTGCCAAGAATTCAGGCTTCCTCTTCCTCTTAAGTCTCTGTGGTCCCAGCTTCTTCCAATATCAGCTGTAGGCTGGGATAAGTCTCATCTCTCTCCCAGGGCTTGTTTCTCTCTGGGCTCAGCTGCTCCGCTCTCTCCACAAGGCCAGCTGTAGACTATCAAGCTAACAGCTCATCTCTCTTCCTGGGGCCTCTGCCATGTCTAATGGAGCCTTCTCTCCTTCCTCACATATCTGCTTTTCTTTGAGTTTACTTCCCAGGGCTCCAACATCAAAACTCCAACTTTCTCCTCTGCCATGTCGTTTTTCCTGTGAGTCCCTGCCCACCAAGGGGCGGGGACTCAATGTCCTACTGATATGGCCCAATCAAAACCTTAATCATTATTTAATCAAGTAAAAGTGAAACCTCTGAATCCAATCCAATCTAATATGCCCAGAGGAACAGACCTATTTACAAACATAATCAGTGTTTCTTTTTGGAATTCATCAATAATATCAAATTGCCACACCACGTAAATGTCCACTAGCAGGGAAATGGATAAATTAGTTGTGGTTTAGTCACATAATGGAATACTTAATACAACAAAGAAATGAATGAAATAGAGCTACATTTATCAGCATGGATGAATCTCAAAAACAATGTTGAATGGAAAAATAAACAGTAGCAGAATAATACGTGCTGTATGAAGCCGTTTATATAAAGTTTAAAAATATGCAAGGCAATATTATATATTCATGGGAACAAGGGACAACAAATTCATGATACTGTTTACCTCTGGGGAGAGACAAAGAAATGAGTTCTAGGAGAACAGGGTTACTTCATTTGCAGGTAGAGTGTTATTTTTTTTTTAAGGGAAAATTTTCACCAAAATTTAACAATGATAAATGTGACAATACGTGGATGCTCATTACATTATCCTCTAGATTATTTTTATGCTTGAAATATTTCATTATATATGCACATATTTTTAAAAATATATAAATATTTATAGAGGGATATTACTCACACCTTATTTATTAATATTCCTGAAACACTGCATTGTTCTGAAATATTATGAGAAAGGATTAGAAATTTCTCACCTTAAATTATTTTTTTAAATTTCCTCGTATTTCTTACAGCTGTTGCTGTACATATTTCCATGCAGTGATGTTTGGTGTGTTCATGGCAGCTTTATCTTTTTGACGGTTATAATCTATCTATCTATCTATCTATATATATATATATATATATATATATATATATATATATATATATATATATATATATATACACTCATAGTCTATAGCCCAGTGCTGTTGACTATTGTGGCTTTGAATTCTGTTTCATCTAGCATTAATGTTGCCATTTCCTCTTTTAATTTGTGTGCCTTGTATATTACTGCATAGATCTTTATATCAGCGTGACACTTAATTTCTATCACTCTGTACCACATGTCTCTGGTAGACAAAGTATAGCTGTATTTTACCTTTTTAAATCCAGCTTGAGAAACCCTGCCTTTACTTTTAATAAATAAGTGTAACGCATTCATCTTTCTTTTGCCACTTGTTATGGAGACCACTTGTCCCAGCCATCAAACAGTTTATTGGTTTGTTTATTAACCTTTCTTACTGTTTGTGATTATTTTCCTGCTGTGTACTAGAGTGATAGTTTTCAATGGTCCTTTTACTTTCTTTAGTGACTTGGAAGGCGAGGGAGCATCTGATTCTGACTACCATTCACTTGTAATTTTTTACGGAGAGGTTGCCTTGTATTTACTCATCAGTGTCCATAATTGTATAATAAATGTGACTTCCGCAGCCCCGCCGACACAGGAAGAGACTGTGCAGTTTTATTCTAGTCTCCTTACCCTTGCACCCCTACACACCTGCCAGGGTTTTGGACATATCTGGAATCTCATCAGATTAATGAATCTTTTCTTGACACCTGTATTAAACTTCACAGTTATTTAGGCTTTTCCCCTATGTGTGTTGTATGTTTGGCTGGAGTACTTACTTGAATAATATTCAGAGCATGTGGGCACTGTCTGAATCCTTGCATATCTGCAAATGTCGGTTTTTCCCTTTCACACGTGAACAATAGTTGGCCTGAGTTTCTTTTCCTTTATAGGTTAACTCCTCCCCAGCCCACTCCCACCTGTTCCCCGGGATCTTTTGGTATTTTTTCTCTTTATCTTTGGAATTCAGAAATATCCCCAGGATTTAAAATTATATCCTCTGTATATGTATATATTTAATTATACAAGTAATACGTGATTATGTTCTTTGGAATTCAAAAATATCACCAGGATTTTTAACAGAGTATTTTAAAAGCTGTGTAAGTAATACACGAATATGTTCTCTCAACTCAGGATTCAAACAATACAAAAAAAAAAAATGTGTAAGTCTGACGACACTTAACTCCAAATCAGCTCCCAGAAGTAACTTCAGTTATGAGTTTGGTGTGAGCATCTAGGTCTTTTTCTATCATTTGTACACATACGAATTGCCATTTAAAATTATATTTTTGTTGCTTTTTCCGTTGAAAACATAACAGTATACTTATTTGTCTACAGTTACTTTATTACACTTAACAGCTTGCCTAAATAAAGGTCTGCTTCATCCATCTATCCATCCATCCCTCCATCCATTTTTTCTGGTATGTAGTAGTCTTTCCCCTAGTGATAGATGTAGGTTGTTTCTGATCATTTACTGTCACAAACAGCAATGCCATGAAAAATCCCTGTAATGTTCTTTTTGCACAAGTACGAGGATTT
>PVKH010039270.1:0-11211 GCA_004027955.1 Chaetophractus vellerosus | reverse complement strand
TCCACATATTTTACTTAATAACTGATCCTTTCCCCACTGATCTATAATGTTACTTCTGTCATCCAGCTTTCTTATATGGTTGCTTTTGTTTTTTTGCATCTCTGTTCCTTTCTCTGTTTGTTCATATCTGCTCTAATACCACACTGTCTTCGTTTTTAAAGCTTTATGAAAAGTAGTAATATCTGGTGGAGTAAGTCTCCCCACTTTGTTCTTTTCATTAAAATTGTCTTTGCTCTTCTCAGCTGTTTGGTCTTATCAATTGCCAGCAAAAACATTGGCATTTTAACTAGAATTGTATATAATCAATTTGGGGACATTTGATATATTAAGTCCTCCCATTTATGAACATGTTGTATCACTCCAAATGTTTAGGTCTCTCGTTAGATTCAATGAAAATTTGTGATCATTATGGTCTTGTATATTTTTTGTTTAGATTTATTCTTGATATTTAATGTTTTATGTTATAAATATCTTTTTAAAAACAAAGTTTCTGTTTGAGACTAAGAAATGCAGTTGACTTTAGTATATTGATCTTTTATTGAATTACCTGGATGTACATTAATGTGTCTGTAAATTCTTTGTTGTTTTCTTTGTGAGTAGTGATACTACTTGTGGCTAATGAGAATTTTGTTATTCCTGTTCTGATCCTTATACTTTTAAGTTCCTTTTCTTGATTTTTACTACCTTGTGTATGATTTCCATTACACATTGAATGAAAGTAGTGATAATAGACATCCTTGGTGAGTTCCTGAGTTTATGAGCAGTGCTTTCTATGATTTACCATTTCTTTTTTTTTTTTTTTTTTTGTTACCTTTTTCAGACAAATTGCCTTCTATTCTGAGTTTGCTGAGAATTTGTTTTTTTAAATCATGAATGAATACTAAGTTTTGTGAAATGCTTTTTCTCTATTAAGGTACTTAGAGGGTTTTTCTCCTTTAATCTGTAATGTGAATGACATTCATAAATTTTCTAACATGGACTCAACCTGAATTCCTGAGATGAACATTAAAATGTCATCATTTTTAATCTTTTTCTAAATTACTAGATTGATTTTGCTAATGTTGTTTAGGATTTTAAGTCTTGTGTTTACCAGGAGTTTGGCCCCAGTTTTCTTTTCTTCTTGTGAAGCTTCCCTGGTCTTGATGACAAGGTTGTTGTAGTTTCATAAAATGAGCATTCCCTTTTTTTCTATTATTTTTCTATTTGTACAAAATTGGCATCATCTGTTTCTTGAATATTGTACTAGTCTCCTGTAAAACCCTTGTAGCCTTTTATTTTCTTTCTTAATTATTGATCAAATGTCTATAATTACAAAATTCACATCTCTTCCTTTCTGATTCAGTTTCTTATCATTTATAATTCTTAGGGATTTGTCAGTTTCATTGTTTTCATATTTCATAAGTTGCTTAACTATTTTCTTAGCTATTAGTTCTATAGTTATGCCCTTTTCCATTCTAAATTGTTCTTTCTTCATTCATGATCATTCACCTTTTTTGGCAAAGGCATGTTCTTTATTGAGCTTTGTAAAGAACCATCTTTTGGATTTTTTAGTCTTCTGTTGCACTTTTTCTTCTACTTTTTGTCTTTTTTAACTACTTAAGTTGAGTTTTCACAATTTAATTTTCTTTTTTTTTTTTTTTGGTTTATGTATGTGTGTATTTATATATATATTAAAGTTGTAGGTTTACAGAAAAATCATGTAGAAAATATAGAGTTCCTATATACACCCTCCCTCCCGGCACAGTCTTCCCTATTATTAACACTTTGCAATAGCGTGGTGCCTTTGTTACAATTGAAGAAAGAATATTATGATTTTTTAACATCTTGTATTAGTGTGGTACATTTGTTAGAATTCATGAAAGAACATTTTTATAATTGTACTATTAATTATAGGCCATTGTTTACTATAGGGTTCACTGTATTATACGGTCCTATGTTTTTGTTTTTATTCCAGTAACATATATACAACCTAAAATTCCCCCTTTTGGCCACATTCAAGTCTATAATTCAGTGGTGTTAATTACATTCACAATGTTGTGCTACTGTTGCCACATTACATTATCAAAACTTTTCCATCATTCCAACAGAAACTCTATACCAATTAGCATTAATTTCCCATTCTTTACCCCACCCCGGCTCCTGGTAACCTGTATTCTACTCTCTTACTCTAAGAATTTGCTTATTCTAATTATTTCACATCAGTGAACTCTTAGAATATTCATCCTTTTGTGTCTGGCTTATTTCACTCAACATGATCTCTTCAAGGTTCATCCATTTTGTCACATATATCAGAGCTTCATTCCTTTTTACAGCTGAATAATATCTCATTGTATGCATATACTGTATTTTGTTGATCTATTCTTCTGTTGATGGACATTTGGGTTGTTTCCATCTTTTGGCAGTTGTGAATAATGCTGCCATGAACATTGATGTGCAAATATCTGAGTCCCTGTTTTCAAATCTTTTGGGGTATAAACCTAAAAGTAACATTGCCAAGTCATATGGGAATTCTTTTTAATTTTCTGTGGAACTGCCAAAATATTTTCCACAGAAGCTGCACCATTTTACTTTCCTACCAACAATGAACGAGTGTTCCTCTTTCTTCACAAACTCTCCAGCACTTGTTAATTTCCATTTTTTAAATAGTAGCCATTCTAGTGGGTGTGAAATGGTATCTCATTGTGGTTTTGATTTGTATTTCCTAATGACTAATGATGTAGGACATCTTTTCATGTACCTGTTTGCCATTTGTTTATCTTCTTTGGAGAGATATCTGTTAAAAGTCTTTTTTGCCTGTTTGTTAATTGGGTTGTTCGTCGTTTTGTTAAGTTGAAATACTTCTTTATGTATTCTGGATATTAAACCTTTATCAGATATATGGTTTCCAAATATTTTCTGCTATTTTGTAGGCTGTCTTTTTACTTTCATGATCAAGACTTTTGTACAAAAGTTTTCATTTTTATGAAGTCAAATTATTTGATGAAGATCAATTTATTTAATTGATCATGCTTTTGGTATAAAGTCTAAGAACCTATTGCCTTACACCAGGTCCTGAAGATGCTTTCCACCCCATGTTTTCTTCTAGAAGTTTTATAGTTTTGGTCTTATTTTTAGGTTTTGATCCATTTTAAGATCATTTTTGTATGTAGTGTGAGTAGGGCTCCACTTTCATGCTTCTGCATGTGGATAGCCAGTTTTATGAGCACCATTTGTTGAAGAGACTATTTCACCAATGAGTAAACCTAGCACTGTCGTCAAAAATCAGTTAGCCATAGATGTGAGGGTTTATTTCTGAACTTTCCCTTTGATTCCATTGGTCTATATATCTGTACTTGTGCCATACTATGCTGTTTTAATTACTGTAGCTTTGTCCTAAGTTTTAAAATTTGGTAGTGTGAGTGCTCCAATTTCACTCTTCTTTTTAAAGATGGTTTTGGCTATTCAGATCCCATTGCTCTTCTATAGCCCATTTTCCTTGCATATAAATTTGGAGATTGGGTTTTCCATTTCTTAAAGAAGGCTGTTACAATTTTGATTAGATTGCATTGACTCTGTAAAACGCTTTGGATAGAATCGACATCTTAACAATCTTTAGTCTTCTATTCCATGAACATGGAATAGCTTTCCATTTATTTAATTTCTATTAGCAGTGTTTTGTAGTTTTGTGTGTGAAAGTAATTTACATCATTGGTTAAATATATTACTACATATTTGATTCTTTTAGTTGCTTTTGTAAATGGAATATTTTTCTTGATTTCCTTTTCAGATTATTCATTACTAGTGTATAGAAACACCACAAGTTTTTGCATGTTGAACTTATACCCAGCCACTTTGCTGAATTTATTAGCTCTAGGAGCTCTGTTGTGGATTGTCTCTATGTAAAGTCATGTCATCTGCATATAGGGAAAGATTTACTTTTTCCTTTGCAATTTGGATGCTTCCTTTTATTCCTTTTTCTTGACTAACTGCTCTGGCTAGCACATCCAGTACTATGTTGAATAACAGTGGTGACCTTGGGCATCCTTGTCTTCTTCCTGACCTCTGGGAGAAGGTTTTCATTCTTTTGCTATTTAGTATAATGTGAGCTGTGGGTTTTTCATCTTAGCCCTCTATCATTTAGAGGAATTTTCCTTCTATTCCTACTTTTCTGAGAAAGGGGTACTGGACTTTGTAAATGCCTTTTCTGCATCAATTGAAATGATTTTTTTTTTTCTTTCTTTCTTCTATTACAGTGGTACATGACGTTTTATGTTGAGCCACCTTGAATTCCTGGGAATAATCACACTTGATCATGATGTATCATTCTTTTAATGTGCTGTTAGATTCAGTTTGCTAATTTTTAGGAGGTACTGGGGATTGAACCCGAGACCTTGTACATGGAAAGCAGGCACTCACCCACTCTCCAGGTTTGCTAGTATTTTGTTAAGGAGTTTAGCGTCTGTATTCATAAGGGATATTGGTCTGTACATTTCGTTTCTTGTGATGTCATCATATGGCTTTGATATTAGGGTGTGGCTAGCCTCATAGAATGAGTTACTAATTTGCTTCCTCTTCAGTATTTTGGAAGGGTGTGAGCAGGATTGGTCTTAATTCTTCTTGGAATGTTTGGCAAAATTCACCTGTGAATCTATCTGGTCCTGGGCTTTTCTTTGTTGGGAGTTTTTATTTTATTTTTTTTATTCTTTACTTGGTATTGGTCTGTTGAGATCAACTATTTCTTCTTTATTTAGTGTAGGTAGTTTGTGTTTCTAGGAATTTGTCTCTTTCATCTGGGGTATCTAATTTGTTTGCATATGGATGTTTATGATTTCTTCTTATAATCTTTTTTTTTTTCATTGAAATCAGTGATAATGTCCCCTCTTTCATTTGTGATTTTAGTTATTTGTGTCCTCTCTGTCAATTTAGCTAAAGCTTTGCTGATTTTATTGATCCTTTCAAAGAACAACCTTTTGGCTTTGTTGATTCTGTTTTTTTATTCTCTAATTATTTAATCTTCACTGTAATTTTTGTTATTTCCTTCCTTCTGCTTGCTTTGGGTTTAGTTTGTGCTTCAGTTTCTAAATCAGGTGTGAGTTTAGGCCTCTAATTTGAGATCTTTTTTCTCTTTAAGCTTTTAGAGCTATAAACTTCCCTCTTTATTGCATTTCCTGCATTTCATAAGTCTGCTATGTTGTGTTTTCCTTTTCATTCACCTCAAGATATTTCCAGTTCCCTTGTGATTTCTTCCTTGACTCATTGGTTGTTTAAAGTTTGTGTTTAATTTCCACATATTTGTATATTCACAGTTATCCCTCTGTTATTGATTTCTAGCTTCATTCTTTTGTAGTCAGAGAAAACATTGTGTGATTTCAGTATTTTTGCATTTATTGGACTTGTTTTGTGACCTAACTAATGGTCTGTCGTGGAGAATGAGCTCTGTGTGCTAGAGAAGAATTTGTATTTTGCTGTTGTTGGGTGATGTATTCTATATGTGTTAAGTCTAGTTTGTTCATAGTCTTGTTAGGTCTTTTCTTTTCTTACTGATCTGTTGTCTAGATACTCTAACCATTATTGAATGTGACCATATTGAAGTCTACTGTATGTAGAACCATCTGTTTGTCCCTTAAAAACCTGTCAATATTTGCTTCATATATTTTGAGGCTCTGCCATTAAGTAATATATATCTATAATTATATTGTCTTCTTGAATTGAATTCCTTTTTCAATACATAAGGACCTACATTGTCTCTCATAACAATGCGACATAAAGACTATTTTAATATCAATATTTAATATTGATCTGATACTAGTAAAGCTACGTCAGCTCTCTTATGGTTACTATTTGCATTGTATATATAGTCACCATCCTTTCACTTTCAATCTACTTGTGTCTTTGAATTTAAGGTGAGTCTCTTGTAAACAGCATATAGTTGGGTCATACTTTTTTATCCATTCTGCCAACCCCTGCCTTTTGACTGGAGAGTTTAATCCATTTACATTTAAAGTAACTACTAATAATGCAGGACCTTCTGCCATTTTGCTGTTTGGTCTTTGTCCCTCAATTCTTCCATCAATGCCTACTTTCATATTTGAGGTTTTTTTTCTGTTGTACCATTTGGAGTCTCTTTTTAATTATTTCTGAATATATTTTTCATATATTTTCTTTGTGGATACCATTAAGCTTAAATTTAACCTACTAAATCTATAACAGTCACATTTTGATTTGATACCAACTTAATTTCGATAGGATACACCTTGTTTATTGATTATAGAAAACAATAGCAATATCTTGGGTTTTAAGTACAAGTAGAATTAAAATTCATGTAGAATTAAAATTCATGACAAATAGCATAGTACATTATAAGAGGACAAATGGAGTTGAAATATATAAAGGTTCTTGTATCATCCGTTAGGTTGTGAAGGCCCTAATGTGAGATTCTATTAATGAAGGATACATGTATTTTAAAAGAAGAGTAAAAAAATGCATAAGTAGTTAATGGTGTATGGCAGCTGCTGAGCAGGACACAGATAATTGCTGCCTGCACAGGGAAAGTCTCCCCTTTCTGCTTGCTGTTAGTGCCCATGCTAACCCAAGCACTTGCAGACCAGCTGGCCCCAGGGGTCAACCAGTTTGGCAACAAGTCCATCCAGCAGACCAAGCCCCTCACCCTGGAGCATACCATCAACCTGTACCCTCTTAACAATGATACTTCTGGCACAAAAGAGCCCCTCTATTAGAATAGTTTTGTTGCAGCCAGATTTCGGCACATGAGGGAGGAATTTGATAAAATTGGATGAGGAGAACTGTGGAAGGAGTTCTGACCATACATGAGCACCAGCTTCCCCATGTGTTACTGCCACAACTGAAAACAACTTTCTTCAAATTATCTGGTGGTGAACTTAATCCAGGAGAAGATGAAGTGAAGGACTAAAATGCTTAACAACAGAGATATACTGGGTTGTCAGTATGGAGCCTTACAAGACAGGATCATTAATGACTGTATTGGTAATTGTTGTAGACAAATTTTGAACTGCTTCAGTATCCATATATCCCTGCACATGTTACAAAGCCTAAAGATCATAAGAAATTGTTTCTGGTTCAAATGTTTGCAGTCCCTAAACATTACAAGCTGGTTGCTGCACATTTATTTGTGTGACAATGCACCAGGACGTGGACCCATCATCTTTTGAGCAGGTTCAATTTTATGTACAACCCAATTTCTGCCCAGTGGAGAAGTAAAAGAAGCCTATATGTGTGAGCACAGCTATATGGTGTAGAAAAGTTTTTAAATCTCTTTCTTAATCCCTAAATTGCCCCCAACTTTCTTTTGTTGGAATAGTAAAGTTAATGGAATAGATAGTGGTGTAAACAAAAGAGATAATGTTTAATTCACTTTTTTTCTACTCATGTTTTTGTACAACATTAAACAATGTAGATCTCTTTCTATTTGAATTTTCTTTTATTTCACAAACTTTTAAAATTCTTTTTAAAATGCCTAAGTAACAAGCTGATAAAAGAGAAAACTTGATTGTCATAAAATATTTTGTTAATCCAAAAGAAGAAAAAAAGAGAAGGAACATAAAATAGAACAAGTAGAAAGTAAATATCAGTTGGAAAGATTTAAACCTATATATATTCCCAATTGCTTTAAATAGAAATGGACTAAATATTCCTATTAAACACAAAGATTGAATAAAACTTGAATTAAAAAAAGACAAATCCTGACAGTATGCTATGTTCAAGAGACACACCTTGAATATAAAGATACAGTACTAACCAAAAGTAAAGCCATGTAGCTATACATTCCTGTAGATAATGTGTTTTCATAATCATAAAACGGTCAATCCACCTGGAAGATTAAGTAGCTCTACATTTGCATGCACCTGGTAACATAGCCCCAGTTATCAATAGAACTAGAAGGAGAATTAACAAACCTATTATATCGATTGTTGGTTTTTTTCCCTTAAGTCTCTGGGGAACTGATAAAACAAAAACAAAATTAGTAAATATATAGATTTAGATAACACAACCATTACTATATATAGAACACTTCATGAAAAGAAGTGTTTGTAGTGGACATGGAACATTTACCAAAATTTCTCTTCTGCTGGATCAAACAACAATTATCAAAAAATTTTAGAAGATTGTAATTAAGAGTATGTTCTCTGATCATAGTGAAATTAAACTAGAAATCAAGAAAAAGATAAGCAATATCCCTAAATGTAGAAAATTATGTTATACACTTCTAATAATCTGTGGCTAACCAGGATACCACAGTGAAATTAGAATATTTTGAACTGAATAAATAATGAAAATGCAAACTATCAAAAGTTGTGACCACAGGTTCAGACATTTGGTGTATATAGTTGGCTGAGGAGCCAATGAGGTGAAGCTCCCATCTGTGAGATTATGACTGAATGCCTCTAAGTTAGAATCCCACCCAGGCGGAACAATATGGCAGAGCCAGGAAGCCTAGGTTGGCCTAGATAGCCATCTCAGGCCGTCCCAGCCAGTGGGCCATCGTTAAGTGCCCACACATGCTGCACCTCTGCTGCACCCCAGCCTCTGGTCAGGGCTGGGGCAGGCGGGTGCATGGAGCGTCTCATCCTGGGAAACGCCCCCTTGGCCCTCACACCACGTGTTTGTGGGGAACCTGGTGCTAAGCCACTCGTAGATGACCTGCTTCTGGGTTGGGGTTTCGTTCGCGGCAGAGCAGCTCTGTCGCAGTGATCTATTGAAAGTCAGCCCTCAGCACAAGGTTTTGTAAAAAAAAATAATAGAAAACCAAAAACAAACAAAAATAGAGAGGAGAAAAACTTAAAAATTTTTTAAAAATGAAAGAAAAGCAAGGGAAAAAAGGGAATCAGAAATAACAAAAAGGCAAAAAATAAAGATGAAATCACAGGGGGCCGGCTGTAGACTGGTGGATAGGGCGCCGGTACACCACATAGGAGGCCCCAGCTTCAGTTCCTGGGGGCCTCTCCAAGAGGGCAGACCGCCTTGAGGGGGCAGGCCGCCATGGGCGGGGCAAAGCCGCCGTGGGCAGGGCAAAAAAAAAAGCCGCCACGGGCAGGGCAGGTCGCCCGCAAATGGAGCCGAGCCGCCCGCAAAAAAATCAGAGCTGAGCCACCTGCGAAATGGAACAAAGCCACCCATGAGCGGGGCAAGCCGCCTACGCAGTGGGCCGACTCGGCGCGTCGCCGCAACAGGGGGAGACAAAAAGCAGACATAGAAGAACACACAAAAAAAGTGAAGATACAGCAAGAGCAAGCAGAAGGGGGGGGGGAGATATGTAACATAAAAAAAAAGATGAAATCACAAAAGAGAAAAAAATTAAAATTAAAAAAAAAGCGTGGGTTTTAACAAAAGCTGTGCTTTGAGGGAAATTTATAATCTTAAGTGCATGTATTAGAAAATATGAAAAGCAGAAATTCTTTCTAAATAGCCCTTTCAAAAAATCAGACAGGAACAAGTTCAAGAAACTGGAAGGAAGATAAAAATCAAGATGAGTAAAAATTAAATAGAGGCAAAATGTGCAATAAAATCAACAAAGTCAAAAGTTGTTTCACTGAGTGGTACCCTTCTCCTTGGCAAAGAAAATAGGCATAAATTACCAGTATCAGAAATGAAAAAGGGGACATGACTACAGATCCCACAGACACTTAAAGCTGTAAGAGGATATTATGAACAACTTTATGCCAATGAACTTGAGAAAAGAACTTCCAAAATTGATACAAAAAGAAACAAAATATAAGCATTCTTATACTTAGTAGAGAAATTGAGACTGTAATGCAAAACCTACACACAAAGAAAGCTCCAGGCTCAAATGTCTTCACATTTGAATTTTACTAAACATTTAAGGAAGAACTCACACCAATCTGCAAAAATTGTTTCAGAATATGGAACCAGAACCCTTCCCACCTTTTTATTTTCTCTTTAATGGAAGCAAGTATAATACAAGAAGGAAATTAGTTTACTATTCCATTTCAAACATAAATGAATGTAAATAAAAACTTGTAAGCATCTCAAGCAAATGTATTTATTAAACAAATACAGAGTTGGTTAATTACCATCTTGAAAAAAGGAGATAATAATATTAATTGATCTAGAAAAAGCCACTACCTATTCTTGATAATTAGCAAACTAAGAATAGAGGGGCACTTTCTTCGTCTAATAAAGGATATCTACATAAAACCTACAAAAAATTTCCTGAAATAATGAATATTTTTTCCACTAAGATAAGGAATGAGAGAAAGAAACCTCTTTATCACCACTTCTTATCAACATTTTACTAGAGGCCTTAGTGTAATAGGACAAGAAAAAGAAATAAAGGGTATATAAATTGGAAAGGAAAAATCAAAACTGCCGTTATTTAGAGATCACACTGTTATGTACTTAGAAAATCAAAAGGTATCTACTGATGAAATATTAGAATAAATGAGTTTAGGAAGTTTGCTGCAAACAAAATCAATATATAGATGTCAATCTTATTTCTGTATGGTAGACCATTAGAAAATGAAAAATTGTCATTTACAATAGCATCTAAAAATATCAAATACCTACTAGCACTATCAAAAAAAATTGTTAGTCTCTGTATAAAAAGAACTTAAAATAGTAAATGAAATTAAAGAAGACCTAAATAATTGAATAGCCAAACCATGTTCATGGATTGAAAAATTAATATGATAGAGATAATGAGTTTTGGACAAATTGATTTGTAAATGCTGTACAATCGTAAAATCCCAGCCAGGCTTTTTTCCTCCTAGAAACTGAGATTTATATGAAAATGCAAGGTCCAGAAATACCTAATTTTGAAAAATAGCCAACGGTGGAATATTTTACTATCATATATCAAGATTTTTGGTGGAGTTACAGTAATTAAGACAGTATAGTGTTGATGCAAAAATAGAAATACTAGTCAGTTTAGAGCAGGGGTTCTTAACGAGGGGTCAATGGAAAGATTTCAGGGGATCTGTAAGCTTGAATTGAAAATTCAAAAAAACTTCATTATTGTGGGGACGTGTTGGTGCAGGTGTGACATATTTATTAAATAATACACAGTATAGTGTGGACTTAGTATGATTTTTATTTTGATTTTTATTTTGATGAGTGTAGTGGATAACTGCATGTAAAAAGCTTGGTAAGGATGGCAGAGATGGTTTTATGATACCCTGGGAAAACTGGAATTTCTAAATGTTTGCCAAAAATGACTGTTTGAACAAATGTTGAACC
>PVKH010039269.1:0-11210 GCA_004027955.1 Chaetophractus vellerosus | reverse complement strand
TGGGAAGCTCTCCTTGCTCAGTTTTGGCTTCATTCCCAGCAATGGCCCAGGCCATGTCACTCAGAGTCAGAAAGGAAGGTGATGTGCTGCCCAAAGGGCATCTAGAATATTCGCTCAGTCACTTGTAAGTGATGGATGGATCTCAACAAAGTACTAATATCTTGTATTTATAAAGTGCCTTTCAAACGAGGAGCTCAAAATGCAATTATAAGCATCATCTCATTAATCCTCACGACACACCTTTTGAGCTAAAGAGAAAAAGAACTATTTATATGTTGTGAGCCTTGATCCTTTAGTGTGCCAAGGTAAAGAAATTAATGTCTTGGAGCAGAAAACTGATCGGCTGGGGAAAGTGAATTAATAGATCCAGTGCACAAGGGCATTATTAAGTAAGTATCTTTTCCAGACTTGCTTAAGTGGTACCTTGAGCCGAGAAGAATGGCCTTTCTAGATGTTTAACCCTGGAAAGCAGTGTGGGTCGCCTAGGCATACCCCGACTTGGCTGATGAAGCACACTGCTACGTGTTTTCTGGATATGTTCAGACAGGAATAGACATACTATCATTTCCTTCCTATAGCAAAGACATAGTACTGAGCCACCATCTCTAGGTGACAGAACTTGAGCTGCTTAAGCAAAGATGACTCAAACATGAGTGCAAAGAGCATTGGCTACAGAGTTAGACAGATTTTGGGTCAAGTCCTGTCTCAGACATTTCCCAATGTGAGAACTGGGGCAAATTACTTAATCTATATGAATCTTAGTTTCTTTTACCACAAGTTCCTGGTGCTCTATGTCCAGCACTCCAAGTCACTTTGTCCCTATCCATTTACCTTTCTTCCTAATGGAGGTGATTTTGTGTGCAGCCCTGTGAACACTGAAGTTCTCTTTATTACCTGAACATAAATCAAAATGCCATTTCTGTTGAAGGGTTATTATACTAAAAAACATTTATCCCGATTCAAAAATAACAACATATAGCAACAATCCCCATCCTTTCCCTTGTTTTGAAGCCATTCATATCTTTCCTACTGAAACTCATTTCTCTTGGACTTTCTCCTCACTTATTTTTATCCAGTAAGGAGATTTTTGATCCCAGGAAGATGAAAAAAAAATACCCAACAAGGCTTAGGTTATTACAACATCTTTATTTGATTCCATAGTTTAAAATAATATTTTCAGGCAACTTCTAATGGAAGTTTCTTCAATACAAGAGGGCTACCTGGCACTGATTCTTTATTTAAGAACACTTTACTAGATGACATGCTATAAATTAATAAAATATAAATTACTTTCTTCCTCCCTCAAATGTTGTGACTATTTTTCCTTCTGTAATCTCTGAAATAGGCACTGAAGCCAGATTAGTCAATTTCAATGTCTGGATTTTGTCTAGTTCCTTTCTGGAAAACATGTTTGATATATCTATGTCTTGGGATGTCTTTAAGTTTTAATTTCTTCACATGTAAATCATGATCATCATAATAATTGAAACACAGGATTGTCGTGAGAATTAACTGAGGAAATGTATATATAGCACTTAGCACAATGTTTGGCATGTAAAGAGTACTCAATATATGATTTAGAATTGTTTTTATTACTAGTAGCAAGTACTTGATTCAGAAGGGTTAAACTAAAAATGAGGCAAACTCAAGAATTGTTTCGCTGCAAAATTGTTGGTATCAAATCTTTTCAAATTTCCTTTCAACATAAAGCCTTAATGTTCAGTCTCCAGCCATTTGACATATGATCTCTTCAAAATTGCCCCTAGGCATCTTTCCTCTTTTCACTTGTTCCTCCTTGTTGCAAAAGCCACAGTTATTTTGGGGGTTCAGTCTTCCCGTGATCCATTCCTGCATGTGCATCCTCTGTGTGATCTCCCTGTTTCTCTTTGGTCTTATTGGTTTCTTTCATTTCTCTTCCTATACCTACCCTGACCCCCACCCCCATCTCCTTTCATTCATCTCATGCTTGGCTTTCATTTCTAAGCAGAGGACTTCAAACTCAACCTGTTGTAAGTCAAAATGCTATAATATTAGATAAAAAATTCTGTTCACTCAAAATGCATGTGTGGTGTCCCCACATCAGAGGACAGGCATTGTCTTTGGGAACACAATTTTGATGAGCAATAAATAGTAATATGCCCACCTCATGAACAGCAAAGTCACATCAATATTAACATTCTTGATGCCATGAGAGTAATAAACGTATGCCATAATAATCCATCTGTTTAGAGCTTATGGAATCTCTGGTTTTTGCGAAGTATATGTCTTCTAGGCCAACCTTGAACGTAGTGCCTAAAAATGAAAATAATATTCCCAAGGGCTCTAAAAATAGTAATCAATATAACATGTACCACCCCCCCTTGGCCTGAGCAGTATACTGGCTTGCAATAGTTGTCTAAACAACCCCATCATAGCATTATCACATATTACGTTTGTTTCTGATTGAAATCCAAGATAGGTTCTAATTGAGTTGTTTTCCAATAGGTTTTGACCATCTTGCATTCATAAAGTAGACCTTTGGAACTTCAAAGCATGGCTTTAATTATAACCCTTTCAATTTATTCCTTTTTGTTTCACAACATCATTCCAACCTGATAATAACATATGTAGCTCTAGTTCTTTTGTTTCTGGTAGGAGTTACCTCTCTTAACTCTGTCATCTGCAAATTCAATAAGCATATCTTTTGTGCATTCATTGTAGTCCTGGAGAAACAGAACATATTTAGAAAGAGTAGGGGGTGGTTTTAAAATATCTACAAATTATTTGATATTCCTCTCTATGAGCAAGGTTGGCTGTGAGCCGAACTTAGTGACTCACTTCTAACAAATAAAATATGGTAGAAGTGATAAGTGCAATTTTAGAGATTAGGACTTAAGAGACACTATGACTTCTTCCTCTCTCTCTTTTTTTCTCTCTCTCACCAGTCATTCAGTCCGGGGAAGTCAGTGTCATGTCATGAAGACACTTATGTCCTATGGAAAGAACTTGGCAAGGAACTGAGGCTTCCCTCCAAAAGCCAGAGAGGAACTGAGGCTTCCTGTCAACAACCACATGAGTGGTCCATCTTGAAAGCAGATCCTCCAGTCTCAGGATGACTATAGTTGAAGCTCATTGATACCTTGACTGAGAACTCATGAGAGACCTTGAGCCAGAACCATTCAACTAAGCTGTTACCAAATCTTGACTCACAAAAACTGTGGAAAATGTTTTCTGTTTTAAACCACTAAATCTGGTGTAATTTGTTACCCAGCAGTAGGTACAAAGTAACCAGGGTGTTTGTTGTGGATATTTCTGTTCAACCAGAGGCATATCTCCCCATGAGTGGTGCCATAACCTTCTTCTTATATAATACTGGTTCAGGAAATGAAGATACACTATAAGTCTCTTCATCTGCCAGTTTGCTCATGCTATGCAAAGGGAATTTAGACTAGTTTGGTAAGGCTTGTTTTTGTGAGCCTATGTTAGCCCTTAGTCAGCACAAGATTCTTTGTTAAACGTGCCTAAATGCATACCAACTTATCTGTCCAATGAAATATTTGAGAATCCTTTTATCAGTCCCAAGTTTTAGAGATTCGTCCTTTTTTTTTACAATGTGAAGTTTAGGTCACTTTTCCCAGCTACTTCTTTATTTTGACTCCTATCATTATTTCTGAGTGTACGTTAACAAGGACTTAGAGTTCAAGTTCCTTAAGCATCCTGAGATGTCATCGATCTAACAAATAAAATATGGTAGAAGTGATAAGTGCAACTTTATTTAAGCTTCTTTGAAGAACTCTGTTACCATTCCTTACCTTTTGGGGACACTGAATTTTCTTATTTTGTTTGTACTTGCCTTTACAGATTGAAGAAAATTTTCCTTACTGGATGACAAAGAGATAGATATATCAGTGTGTGTTGGGTGGGACGGTGGGGAGTCCAGGTAACCCCTGAGGTCCTTCTTTTCTAGTAACTAGGCAAAACGGAGTTTCTGGGACTAGAGTTCACTAATATGAGAGAAACAGTCCTCAATTTTAAGGTTGATGAGAACTCGAAGATTGTCTAAAAATATTTTCCCATATTTTAATGTTTCTCAAACACAGAGTGCAGGCAGACATCAAACAGTGTTGATCCTGAAAACCATCCTCCACCCGAAAAGGCATTAATTTAAGAACTCTCTACACTCCTGTTCGTATTATGTTGTGGCATTTACAAGACTTTTCATAAATTGAACCAGTTGGCAGTCACATATCATTTAATGGAAGATTCTAAGGTCAGATCAGGTATGCACTACCAAAATATGGTACAAGAATCAAAATTTTCTCAGTGAAGAATTAACCGCAGGGAATGCAGTAAGTTGCATATATCTTGAATTCATACAATGCCTCGTTAACTCTACTTGGCAAATTAATTCAAATTGATTTGTTTGTGAGAACTGCAGCATGGCCTCAAATCTGGCTACAAACAAAAGATAATGATAAATTAACAATATATTGAGCTCAGAGAAAATGTCTAGAGAACAGTATGGATCAGCATGTTTTAACATAACTGTCTTGGTTAAAAAATAAAAAGGGAGGAAAGAAAAAAAAAAGAAAGAGAAAGCATAGCCTTTAAAAATATAACATGTTTTATAAATAGCACTGATATATGGTGTATCACAAATGTTAAAAACAGAGGTGGAGAAATTTATCTGAAAACATCCAGAAGGAATATAAACAAATACAAAAATTTAAAAATGGATGTTTAATTTTGGAAAAAAAGAGAGTTATACTAATTTAAGGAAAATGGTCAAACATACTGGGAGAGAAAAAAGAAGGTAGTATGAGATGGCAGGAAGAGGCAAGAATAATTCCAAAATGGCAAGGCCTAAAGAAGAAATGGAATGATTCTTCAGTGAAGGTCACTAGTTCTTAGCCTCAGTTTGGGGTCAGAAATTAGAGTTGAAAAGGAGAAAGCCTAAGATTGCCCTGAAGAAGGCCAGACTCATCATGGAGGATGAGAGACCATGTGAAGTGAAACCTTAGTCTCCCAATGTAATTCACACCACTTGGTCATCTCAGCTGACCCAGGCATTATGAGTGAGGGCATCCTAGATCACCCAGTTCCAGCCAAGCCAATCCCAAAAAGGAAACCACATATATGACCCATGGAAGTATAAGCCATTAAATAACTCTGTTTTCTAGGGATTTGTTATATAGCAAACACTAAGTGATAAAGCCAGGATGTCGGGAAATCCAGAAGGACAGGGAATGTGAGAGTGGGTAAACACAGTGCTCTCTGCTCTCTCAGTTGAGGGTTTCCATAAAGTTTCAACAGGAGGGGGGCGGGGTAGCAGGAAGGGCAGGGGAAGCAGCTCAGCTCTATATGGGGATTTGAAGGAACTTGTCTGGTAAGTTCCTTAGAGGTCCTGGAATGGAGACCTGGAGACTTGGGCCCTGCTATCTATCTTTGAAACTCACTCTAGGAGGGAATTACCAAATCCAAAGGAAGAGATGAAACAATGCATCTCCAGAGAGAAGAGGGAAAAGGTCAAGCCTGAGGGAGTTGGGATGAGACAGGAAAATTGGAGGGTTGGTATTTCTCTGATCCCATTTCTAGATTAAGACTGGGGGAAGGGGATGAGGAATGGTGTGAATGGATGTATAGATAATAAAGAATAGAGTTTATAAGGTGCCTAGGAGCTACCTGTTTGACCTCTTTCCAACACTATTCAAATGAGGGATGGTGAGAAGGCAGGTAAGAATAACAGGCTGAAATCAGTGGTGAGAATTCTGGCATGGTGACCACTATCCACCAATGCATTTTTCACTCTTTAAATGACTCCATGGCGAACCTAGGAGGATTGCCTTTTCTTTTTCTGAGCAAACATTGTTTGACTTTCTATCCCTACCCCACTCCTCAAAACATGAAACAAAACAAAATGATTTATGTTTTTGCAGGGCCTGCCTAGTCTTACTTGTGCTTAAAATAGAAAGGTATTTCCCATCACACATCATACTTAAGCAGAGTAATAAAAAAACGAAGTAAAAATGAAATTAAGACTAAAACCAGCCAACATTGGGTTTTAAAAAGCAGGTATGCTCTTCAACCCCATTTAAAGCTTATGGCTTAGCAAAAAGTGGCCTCTGTTAAGTCATTTGTTTAGGACTGAACAGCTGATTCAGGATGATATTATTTTAGCATGTGAATGGCAGGTGGACCCTAGAGAAAAGCATTAAAAAAATGATCAGGATCTAGGGAATAAGGAGTTAAAGAATGAAGACAACTAACATTGGTAAATGTTTTGCTTGACAACTCATGTGGCACATACTTGCCAATAACTGGAATTATGTAATGGTTTATGTCATGACTCAAATAGCAGTTTGTATGGTAAATACATTGACCAGAAGAGAAAAATTTCTTGCATGTCAGTTACAATTGAGAAAATGACCAACAATTATGTAGAATTACCCACACATTTTAACTATTTACCAGGCATCCAGACTCTTCCATCCAGCATTGAATACCAGTTCTCATGGATGTGTTTTCTTTTACACCTGAAATTATAATCTCCTTAGACTTGGGGGCTCTTTGTCTTTCTTACACCATCCTACCTCCATAATCCCCTTCCCCCAATGCACAATGGCACCAAACACTGATACATCTTAAATGCTAAAGAATATTCATGAAGTTGATGAATGTTGCCATTTTAAACAGAGGCAGGGGTCTTGGATCCAACAAATTACCAAATTAGTAGCTTTGGAGGTTTAGATGATCTCTAAGGTTTGTATAACCTCTGAAAAATCTACAAATTTGAGATATATAAATATAAATACAATACTAATGCTTCTTCCTTTTTTTAGCCATTAAATATATTATTTTAAATCTTAGCTACCTGAAGAATATAACTAAAGATGCATAGGCTACATTAAAGTTAAAGGATATTTATAGAACATTTACTATGTGCTGGGGCAAATGCAATGTTTTAATAATTTATTAGTCAATGTGTATAAATAAAGGAGATTTTGTAAATATCTCAAGGGAAATAACACTTTTGTGTATTCGCCACAAAACCTTGGAACTTGCAACAAGAAACAACTCCTAGTTATATGTATGAAATAAATATCCAGGAATCAAAGAAATTATTCAGGATAATTTCAATTGACATTCCTAATAATAATGGACTTGAATACATTTTTATTAAAAAGCTGAGGAGGAGAAATCAGACACATCTACTCTCTTAGTGGAAGAAAGGCAAACTCTATCATCTGTAACATTTCAAATTATACTAGTCAAATTATATTAGCCCATACTGTGTAGAAATTTCTGAACCAGCTACGGAAATGGACCAGATGACATAGTATTTTCACCATTCTAATTGCTAGGTTCCTTTGAATTTTACTCTTTCAGAAACCTGCTTTTATCTTTGCAATAATGATCCAAGAGATTAAAAGGAGGCCTTTGAGTGACTTGATTTGGTACTCAAGTTCATGCAGTATCTATTGATGTACCCTTGTTGCCTTGTCAAAAAGCACTTAGAACATTAGCAAGTATAAGGTATAATTAGAACAAGAGATGAAACAGGTGAGAGGAGAGCATGCAGTTTCTTGGTCTTATGTTTTTATTTCTGATTATCAAGGAAGGTGTCTTATTTAAATCACATCAGAATCCTCACAAATGCTTTGACTTCTGAATGGGGAATTGATATTTCCCATTTAACCAAAAACTCAAGGATGCTGTGCAAAGATTTACTTTTTCATTTTAGCAGGTACTGGGGATTATTGACCGTGGAACCTCATACATGCAAAGCAGGAGCTCAACCACTGAGCTACATCCTCTCCATGGAAAGATTTACTTTTGAGTTTGACTCAGAAAGACAGAGTGACCGGTGTGAAGAAATATTAGATTTCCTCCTCACTTATCTTGTTGGATTTAAACATGGTCCGATTGAATAATGGTTCAATTTCTATTATCCAATTCCTAGCACAGGGATTTATAGAGATAGATGCTGCTTTCGTTTCCTAAGGCTAGCTTCGGTAAGACAATACCAAAAACTGGGTGGCTTCAAACAGAAATTTATTCTCTTGCAGTTTTGGAGGCTAGAAGTCTGAAATCAAGGTGTTGGCAGGGACACGCTCTCTCTAATGATCTTAAGGAAGAATCTTTTCTTGCCTCTTCCAGCTTCTGGTGGTTCCCGACAATACTTGACATTCTTTGGCTTATCGAGGCTTCACTCCAAACTCTGCCACCATCTTTGCATGGCCATCTTCTCCCTGTATGCCTCCATCTAACATGGTGTTCTCCTCTCTGTGCCTCTGTGTCTGTTCTCTTCTTCTCTTCTGATAATGTCACCAGTCATATAGGAATAGGGTCCACCCAAATTCAAATTATTATGCCCTCATCTTAAATTGATTGCATCTATAAAGACCTTTTTCCAAATAGGTTTACATTCACAGGTACCAAGGATTAGGACCTCAACATATCATCATGGGAGATACAATTCAAGTCCATAACAGATGTTTACTAACCACTTTTAGAGAAGAATTTATGTGGTTTCTGTTTCTAATGAATGTAGATATCAGGGTGGCTTCGGTCCCAAGAGATTTGCTATGTTAAATGACATTTCAGCTGGTACTTCCAAAAGGCCTTGAGGTTTGAAGGTACAGAGTAATTGATCAAGCTCTTGGTCCCTCTAGTAAACAGTCTGCCTGTTCTAAGGGGCAGTGGGTGGGGGCAGGGAGGGTAGGAATAAAGGAGGGAAAGAGAGAGGAACAAATATACTTCACCACTGTTCTATTTGACTAAAAAGTTAAAGCAACTGTAATCTGATAGAAAAATATAGCTATCTAATTATCCAGGCACAGATTGAGCTGATTGAGTTAGATTTAGTGGCTGAAACGTTCAGTAATGCTTTGTCCTGTATGTTCATCAGAGGTATCTACAACCACTGCTTCATTTAAACCAGACCATTATGAGGGTGGGGCTAGAACACGTCTTTTGGATCAACTACATTCAACTAATAATAATGGAAATAAGACTAGAGAATTGTCCCTACAGGACTGGGAGTGGGACTGATCAAGACTTTGAGTTAACTTGTTAGTATAGCACCTCTCTCAGCTCTGTTGACTTATTTCAAGAACAGATCTATTAAGGGATTTCAAAATTCCCTTCATGAACCTACTTGGAGCTTAAAATTCTCTGAGGTTATAGTGGGAGAAAATAAAAAAAATAAAGCAAGACTATTAGATTTCACTTGGCTTGCCTCCTCTAGGAGAGCTCAATTTCTCCAAGAGCAATATATTCTTTTCCTTATATTGCCTTCATTTTCACCTGTCCTGTAGGTCCAGCTCCACCCTTACCACATGGAAAATACACACACACAAAAAAATCCAGCTATTTATTTTGAAAGTCTAAAAGCATTATGGTTCTATTTCAGATTGTATTTCACTTATATAAATTTCTATTTTGAAACAGCACCTCACAACAGTTTTACATAGGTTTAAAAACAAAGTAATAAATATTTCTAGCATTAGCCATCTGAGAAAATTGTGAATTTACTTTTATTTTACATGTATATTTATGTTAGACATATTTATTTTTAACTCTCAGGGATGCCTAAATATTCTTCTGCCTTTCTTTTATCATTTTGTCTATTTTTGGAAATCCACACTTTAAGACCTACAGAGAATCACCTCATCATTACAAAAATGTTTTAATAAAATAATTTTTATCTAATTGTTTCAATATGGAAAAAATTCCCTGTAGAATCTTAAATTTATTTATAATAAAACATACGATATTTTCCCACTGCTTTTAAAATGAACTTAAATACAGTGTTTCCAAAGGTTGCTCTTTGGTGTATATTATTGTTGTGCATGTGCAAAAAATGAAGTCAAAAGTCTTCAATAATCTAAGTGTATTTGTTAAATTTAACATTTATTGAGCACCTACTGTCTGGCCACTTAGACTCCTTAAAAGAAAAAAAAATTGATTAGCAAAACGGTAACTATTTTGCTTGAACTATAGGGAGCAAGTTTGCTGATATATATTTTCTGTTCTGGGTGAACAATTTGATTTTGAATGCTTTCTGTTTGTCTTCTTCAAGTCTTGTTTTAAGCAAGGAATGGTATAATATAAATAGAGATAGAACGGAATCCATGCCATTGGTGTTGAATTAGGAAAGCAGTATGTGGTTATTTTGTTTGTCCTTTGTTTGTTTTAAGTGCAGGTAAATGGATTTTCTGTCCCACATATTAGTTCCTCCATTTCTTCATCCTGAATTAACCTTCCCAGTGGGTCTGCACTACTCTGTGTAGCTATACTATTCAGTGTCTCTGGGGATTTAATTCATCCTCTTAGAGATTATCTTGCTCCCATTATTCAAAACAAAGATGAGACAATTCACAAAACAAAGCTGATGAATCAGTAAAAACAGAGCTGTAAGTTTCAAAATATGCATGATCTAAATCAGGGGTCCCCCAGCTATGGTCAAGGGGCAAATTTGGCTCACTGCCTGTTTTTCTAATTCAAGTTTTACTGGAACATAGCCGCCCCATCCATTTATGTATTATTTATGGTTGTTTCTGCATTACAACAGCAGAGTTAAATAACTGGAACAGAGACTTTCTGGCCCACAAAGTCTAAAATATTTGGTATTTGGCCTTTTACAGAATAAGTTTGTTGACCGATCCCTCATCTAAAAGAAGGTATCATCACTCCCTGTCTAGATTCAAATCCAGATTGGCCCTGCCACCTATCAGTGGACATTGGAGAGCACGCTAACCTCTCTCATGCTCAGATTATTCATCTCTAAAATGGGAATAACAGGATCACTTCCCAGGATTCTGTGAAGAGGCTTAAATGTAATAATCCATGAACTTGGCATAGAACAAATACTGTATTAGTGTTATCTATTATTAATTATTATTATCCTCCTAAAACCCTTTATGTGAGGAAGGTTGAAAGGTCCTCCTCCCTTTCTCTGGGATATACAGCTCCCAGAATCTTGTAGGCATTTGGAATGAAGACCTCACCACTGAACACTGGGAAAACCACATTTCTATAATGTGATTAAAATGAGAACAAATCTAGTTTAATTAAACATTGAGACTGGCAATTGTGCATGGGGCAGAAGCACATTTCCAGTAAATGTTTAATAATGCGATTACAAAGTATTCTGCATGCACCAGGGTGTAGGAAACAATAGTAAATTTGCATGTGAATTTACATCTGTCAACCAAAAGAATCTGAGCTGT
>PVKH010039268.1:0-11211 GCA_004027955.1 Chaetophractus vellerosus | reverse complement strand
TAAATTGATAATTTAAATAGTTTACCTCTTTAGCCAGGTCTCCCAGACCTGGCTTTTTCTATCTATGCATTTCTAGGTACTGACTTCCTAGGTTTCCTTGTAGGCACCTATGGTATTAATATTTATACCCCAAGGTGTGTGAGAGCTCTGATGATATTCAGCTGTTCTCAATCTTCATTTTCTTGTCAGGTGCAGCTTTAGAAGGTGCGGAGTCCATCAGGTCAGGGTCTACACAGCGAGGCATTTCTATTCATAGACTATATTTAAGAATAGGATGTGAGAAAGACATCAATAATGAAATACATTGTCCCCTTCATATCTGAAGATGATACTGTGACTGTTCTTATCATTGTAGGTTGGTGGGTGTGGCTGAAATCCTGGAGACTTTTATAGCAGGTTTTCCTATGCTGCTAGAATTTTAAGGGGAGCCCTTTGGTTTGTAGCTATTGATACAATTCACTAGCCTTGAGGCAGATTGGAACTGCTTCCTGTTTCTTTCTAAGAAATTAATTCTTTGCAAAAGAAGGCTTTTGCAATGAGCATATGTGGGGCACACATGCACGTATTTTATCAATAAGGAGACTTGGGTTGTAACAGATTTCAACTCAGGCTAATTTTAAAATACAGTTCTTATTAGGGCACTAGAAAACAGAAAGAATTTTTTTAAAAAGTTGAAAAACCTATACAGTTATTTGTGTAACCCATTTTGAAAGTCTGGAATTGATGACTAATCTCCTCTGTGTTGGAGCTGGAAAGACCTATGTTTAATGGCCTCCTGTGTCATTGTCATTGTGACTGAGATGCAATTTTAGGGAAGGAGAGAATTTGATTGGCTTGTTCAGGGACACAGTGAATGACAGCTCAATCAGAGCACCATGGAATTGGGAAGGGTGGTACTCAGGATTGACTAATATAGAAAGAAAATAGGTGTGGTCAGTGATTTATTGGTCTTATTATTACACTATTGCTCCTGGCTTTTGAATAATGTGGTCAATTATTAAGGAGTTGGTTTTGGATTCTGGTTTCCATTGCTTCCCAAATCATATCTGGCATTGGGCTTAATCCAACCAAAAATACTACTAAATCTGGAAAGGAAGTACTATCCTACAAAGGTAAGAAAGTAAAATACACTTAAAAAAATAATATAGTGAACAGACATTTAAATTCTGAATAGATTTTTGCCAATTTGGGATAAATTCATGATATAAGAAAACTAAAAGTGGTTTTGAGGACCTGTGCTGAGCAACAATGTCTCCAAATATAATGAAACAATAACATTCATAAGTGTGAGGTTTCTGAACAGTATACAAGACTTTCCTTACTTCTGACACCAATTGCAAGTTTGTGGGTCTCCAAGATCATCCTCAAGTTTGCTAATTCACTAGAAGGAATCACAGAACTCACTGAAAATTGCTATACTCACAGTTATGGATTATTATAGTAAAAGGATACAGATTAAAATAAACCAAGAGAAGAAACATATGGGGCACAGTCCAGGAAGATTCCACAAGCAGAGTTTCTAATTGTCCTCTCCCAGTGGAGTCATGATTAGTGTTAAATTTCTCAGAAATTATGTGTGGCAATACAGAAACACACAGGAAAGCTCACTGAGACTTAGTGGCCAGAAGCTTTTTGGGGCTTGTTCTTGTAGTCATGATTAACTGCCCATATGCTTGACCTCAGTACCCAACCCCTACAGAGGTTGAGCTGATACCACATGACCTGAAGTCTACACCATAAATCACATTGTTAAATTACCTTGCATGACCAAAGACCCCAGGTAAAAAATGGTAATGACTTAGAGATTACTTCCCAGGACCTGAGGCAATACACCAAATAAGTGGTATTTAATATTCATCATTCTGAAAATGTTTAAAACTTTGTTGGAAAATATGTTAGTTATTTGCTTCCCAAATTTTTTAAAGAAAAAGTTCCATGCAATATGGCACTATCTGGAAGTGGGAAGTATTATGCATTGGGCATTTGCACTGCGAAAGGGGGCAGTCAGTGTAGCTTGTTGCCTTTTCTTGTGACCCACACATCAACTCTATGCTCAGGACCAGATGTGTTGGCTTGGCTTCTAGGACAGGATGGGAATGTGGGCTAACACCTCCTTGTTGGAGCAACTTAACATAAAACACATCTCATGCAGATGTCTGTCAACACAATCCCTTTCCCTTTTGCCCTGAGCAAATGTGAAAATTCCAAGAACCTGCTTGGTTAAATGTGTGCATTATATGCCACCTGATCAGCCTCACTGCTCTATCTGTGGAGTGGAGGAATGGGTTTTCTTACCTACAGCACCAGAGGGGAGAATTTAAGCTATTTCTCTGCATCAGCTCTAGGGAAAGAACCACTGGCCTTGGGGTACCAAAGTCCGCTACTGTAGCTGACTTTGCTTTTGTTCTTCTCCATGTAAATAAAGCATTGTTACATCCAGTGTCTGGGTGAGTCATGCTTTTGCTGGTGACCCTGCCTCTTGCAAGTGATGGATTACTATCCTCCACATGGTGGGACTTTCCCCCTGGAGGTTTCTCTTCCCTCAACATGTATAGTTTTACAACCATGGAAATGATAGATCTAAAATGTCTCCACTCTGATCAATCATATGTTTCAGTGATAAGAACATATTTAGTGTTATATTGCTGTATTAAACAGATACAGATTTCCTTCTTTTCTTTCATAGCTACTGAATGACTGTAAAGAATCTTCTCAGATGATAATGATAATATTAATAATAGTGACTTAATTTTAATATTGAGTATGTGCCAGTAATTGTGCTAACTGCTTTAATTTAAAAGGATTAACTCATTTAATCTTCTCAGCAATCATAGGAAGGAGAACAGGTTTCCCAAATTAGGCAATAATGACATTTTGGATTGATAATTCTTTGTTGTGGGGAGCTACCTGGTGCATTATATCAGGGTTAACAGTATTCCTGACCTATACCCACTGTATTAGTCAGCCACAGGGGTGCTGGTACAAAATAACAGAAATCGGTTGGTTTTTATAAAGGGTATTTATTTAAGGTAGAGGCTTAGAAGCTTACAGTTACCAGGCCAAAAACTTAAGCTACTTCCTTCACCAAAGTCTATTGCCATGTGTTGGAGCAAAATGGCTGCTGATGTCTGTGAGAATTCAGGCTTCCCAGGTTCCTCTTTTTCCGGGGCTTGCTTCTCTCCAGGCTCAGTTCCTCTGCTATCTCCACAAGGCAAGCTGTAGACCATCCAGTGAATGGCTGTCTCTTTTCCCATGGCCTTTTCTCCTTCCTCATGACCAAGCTCCTCCATGTGCTTACTTCCCAGGGCTCCAGCTCAAAAACTCAGCATCAAAACTCCAACTCACTCCTCTGCTCTGCTACATAGTTTTATCTGTGAGTCCTTGCCCACCAAGTGGCTGAGGATGCAATGTCCTACTGACATGGCCCAATCAAAGTTTTAATCATTATTTAATCAAGTAAAAGTAAAACCTCTGAATCCAATGCACTCTAATATGCCCAGAGGAAAAGACCAGTTTACAAAATAATGCAATATTTCTGTTTGGAATTCAACAATAATATCAAACTGCTACACCCACTAAATGCCATAGATGCCAGTAGCACTACTTCCCCCTAGATGTGACAACCAAAAATGTCTACAGACATTGCTAAATGTCTTTTGGGAAGAGCAAAATAGATTCCTGTTGAGAACCACTGAATACTACAGTAGTCTGCTCCCATAAAAGGTATCAGAAAAACGTATTGGTTAAGAAAAGCTTAATTCATTAAATTTACTGCAGCAAGAGAATAACCACTTTGATAGTATTATCTCCATAGAGAGAAATTTTTCTAAATTTTGTTGCTTGGGCTCAAGGGTATAAGATGAATCTTTTAAAGTAGTAAACTGATTAGTATTGGCTAAAGTTCATGATATTGCAGTTTAGGATTGGTGGACACAATACAGAAAATGTCTTGAGGGGAGTCTTGATAAGGAAACTATTGCATTTAAAAGGGAGCAGATATGTAATCTAAGTATCTTTAAAAAAATATATTAAAAACAAACATAAAGCAAACAGGGAACAGTTTGGGGTCCCAGGGTCAGTGTTGCCCCTCCTTAAGTGAAACACAGACCAGCACATAGCTGCTGGCATAACCTGGACACTCACTAGTTAAAAAGTAACAATCCTCCCTGGGCAGATGTACAGATGGTAATACAAACTCTAGTCTTCTCAAGGTTGTATACTCCCTTCCTGTGATAACATCACCAAACACCCCGTTTGTGTGCTTCATGTAACTCTTGCATAATCTCTGGATTGTGCAAATGGAATGACTTTGTCCTGAGACCCCTTATATTGCCCCTCCTTTTCTCACTTCTTTGTAGAGTGCTATATTCATTCTTCAAGCAGCTGCCATTGAGGAGTCTCTCCTGTTCATAAGTCCTAATAAAGCTCATGATTAATACTTTGCCTTGTGCCTTCTTTGGTATTACGGCCACCCTGATCCATGCCCTTTAGGAGTTGGGTTGGAACAAACTGTTTCCAGAGAGGAATGAAATGTTGCCAAGCTCTATCTACTTTCAGTAATTTTCTAAAGTAAACAGTAAAGTTATTCATGGGTATGCATTCTCATCTTCCTGGGCAAGAAGTTCCTGGAGAAAACTGTTAAGTTATATTGACTTATGAAGTCTCAGTTATCAGTCCCACCAGTGTAGTTACGTTGATCCAAATGGTTTTCCTTTAGCTCCTCTCCAGTGTAAGCTGGAAGATAGACAATTACCATCTGGGGACATGATCAGCCCAGATCTGTACTGCTGCTTGAGACATTATGATCACATATCATGTTTTGGAGAATGGTTGTTTCAACCTTTATTATCTCAAGATTTTCTCTTTCTCTTTCTCTGTCTCTTTCTCCCTCTCCCTTTCCCTGTCCCCCTGCCCTCTCTCTTTTTCATTCTCTATTTGTATCTCTATATCTCTTTCTGTCTTTATTGATGGTCATTTGTTGGATTATTTTAAGAAGCAATTTATGTACAATAATAGTATACAATAGGCATATAAATAATAGGTCCAATCTCCATTTTGAGTATCTCAGAGGTAAACAATTGGGGGTTATTAACCAAATTTCCTATTTTCTGGTTTCTTTGTTTTATGGGTATCTTTAATAACATTAAAGGTACCAGAAAGTCTCTAGGGATTAGCTGCAACATTTTTCAGCTAATATCATGCATATTTTATCTTGAAAGGCCAATATTATATTTAGGGCTTCCCTCTTTTAAAACACCTCCTGTCAAATCTTATGAGTTCCAAGGGCAAGAAAATTAATAGTCTTAGTGGCATCAACTATATCCCATCCAGATATCATGTAAGATCTTTCCTGCACAATTTTCAGGTCTCTTTTCATTATCAAATTAAGATTATGAAAGGCAGAAGAAATTGATCCTTCTTCAGAGATTTTGGTTTTGGGTCTCAAACTGTGTCTCAATATTTCTGTTTCTTAAATTTTCTATAGATATCTTTTGTTAAGAGTGGAAATTGATGGACCTAAATGGATTATAAGTGAAATATTAGAAATTTGACCTGTCTACACACATCAATTTACTGAGAAAACAAATCACTATCCTCCTTTAGAATTTAGCCAATAGGCAATTGTGGAACAAATATAATACCAGTCAATGGGGGGGGGGGGACCCAACAACCTGAGTTCAGTCAAAATACCCCAATGGAATTGCTGAATTATATTATAGAGATTAGGTGTCATTGAAGAGTGGTCTGGTGCACAAGTGTTGAGATTCATGGTATAGAGATTATCAGGTAACTTAAACAAAAGAGCATGAGATTGAATTGAAAATAACAAGACTTCTTTGGAAGGTTCATAAAATGAGACATCTTCCACATTTATACCATTTTCTAAGGACCTTCTCTAAGTGCTATTTCTTTGAAAGTTCGGTTCCAAATTCTAGATTGTATAAAATTCTCCAAGCATTGTTTCAATGTAGATAGCAACCTCCTTTTCAGGTGTGACATCATAGGAGGTTTTAGAATTTTAGACATCTGGCTTATTGTGATGTTTTCTACATAAAAAGGCACATTTAAGATAAATACAATTACCCAGGAAAAGAAATCATTCATTAAAAATGACTTGTGCTAAAGGTAGCTATGTGGGTCCTGAAAGAAAGTACTATAAATCCATTATGTAGTTTGATTGTGTACTTTAGCTGAATCATGAAAGAATCTGTTTTCAGTACAGGATATTAAATCAGAATTGAGGCAAGTAAAAGCTATCAACATAGAGAACAAGTGCATGCTGATTAAAATTTGATAATTGGTGGTTCCATTCATCTCCATTTTATTCTCTAAATCTTTAGAGAATAAAATAGAGCCTTTCCAAAGATCGTCTTCTTCTGGGCAATTCCTAAAAATCTTCAGCATGAGGTGTCTGGCTGGGATAGTCTTCTAGAGAGTCACAGGCTCAAGGCTCAACCTTCTGGAGTTTTACTGATATTCTAATTGTTAACTTCACCTGTTATTATCCTTTCAACTGGTGTTTAAGAGTTATGTTTCTCTGATATCACTTCTGGTTACACAAGATCATCAGGTTTTGGTTCATATAAGAGTTCTTTAGGAGGATATGAAAAAAGACTGATGATATGATTGGGTGTATTGCATAAGTGCCTTGTTATATTTGTCCACATTTCCTTCATGAGTTGACCTATTACTGAACCATAAGAGTCAATGTATCTCAGAAGAAGTTGAGTTTGTTGTCATTAAAGTCATGTCATCAGTTTTGTAATTTTAGTTTGAAAATTCCATTTGTTCTTTCACGTTTTTCAGTGATTGGGGGTGATGTGGAAGCAAAGATTCTGAGTTTGTGGCAAGCCATTGCAAAGTTGTTTAAGGAAAGTCCGTGTAAAATTGGTACCAATGTTCTTATAGAGATAATTTGGAATTTATCAGTCAGAAACACAATTTAAGCAGTTTTTCTTTTTCTTTTGGCTATAAGCAGAGTTGCGGCAAAGGAAAGAAAATTATCAATCCATCCTGAGACTGAGAATACAATGACAGGGTCATATTCAGAACTATTGTGTGTTATATGTTACATTTCAGAAATGTGCAAAGGAACCTTGAGTCTTGGTGGTTTGTTGGTGCCTCATTTTTACATTTTCCACAAAATTAGTCATACTAGTGTTATGGGTTGAATTATGTTTTCCAAAAAGATATTTTGAATTCCTAACCATCAGTGTCTGCAAATTTGACTTTAATTGAAAATAAGTTCATTGAAGATAGAATTAGAGTTAACATGAGGTCATACTAGAGTAGGATGTGTCCTCAATCCAATATGACTAGTGGCCTTATGAGAAGATAAGAGGCATAGACACACAGACACAGAGAGGGGAACACTCTGTGAGGATGGAGACATACAGATGGAGAAAGCCATGATGATGGATGTAGAGATTGTAGTGATATATCTACAAGCCAAAGGAATACCAACTTCTGCTGGGAACCACCATTTGGAGCTCTTTAGGATGTCATGGATGACAAGATTTTAGAGAAACTGCTTGTCATGTTTGGGCATTTCCTTTGGCCTTTCTATTATCCTGTTTTTGTAGGTTTTTCATTTTTACACTAGACATCTTAGAAATCATGAGAACACATGAGAGAATTCTTTAATTTGCTAAACATTTCAGTTTGGGTTCCTGGTAAGGTAAATAACCTTCATTGTCTCCAAGGCATTCCAAGTTATGCACTACTCCAGAAGCATACTGCCATCATTTTATATATTAACTCTTCTATTTATAGCCAGTTGGCAAGCTCTGATTTTGCAATGAGATCTGCCATCTCTGATAATTATGCTGTGATAAATAGTCATATTTTAGGTTTGAATTGAGATCTGGTTTGATGTATACAACCTGAAATTTTTCTCTTTAGTTTTAAAATATGATTTATCAACAAAGATGAAATTCTTGATTTTCTCAAAGGATTTCTGAAAAATCTGCTTAGGGTGTAGACAACTCACAAACAAAGGCTAGGCAATATTGAGTTTCCCCTTCTTATGTTAATACAAGGAGAGTAAAGTATTACAATTTTATACAAAAATAAGTGAGTTAAAAATAATCAAATTTTCTATGGAGCAAATGTGCTTACTGAGAAATATTGTGTATTTTCATTGAGCAACCAAAATTGAATAACAGAAAAACCATCTGTATTAGTCTGCAAAAGGGCTACCAATGCAAAGTGCCAGAACTCTGCTGGCTTTTATAAAGGGTATTTATTTGGGGAAAAAGCTTACAGTCCTAGGCCATGAAAAAGTCTAACTCAAGATACCATCAGAGATGCTTTCTCACCAAAGTCAGCTACTGTTTAACTTGGTGTGTTGCCACATGGTGAAGCAAGATGGCTGTAGATCTCTGCCCAGGTTTCTCCTTCCTTTCTGGGCTTCTTCTGTCATGTGCAGCTGCTCCTCTTCTTCCCATTTCAGCTGCAGGCTGGCATAGGGCTTGTCTCTTAGGGCAGTCTCAGCTGTTCTGCTGGCTTCCCAAGGTCATCTGTAAGCTATCAGGCAAATGGCTAATCTATCTTCGAAGCCTTAGCCATTTGAGTCTTCTCCTTTCTGTCATACGGCAGGGTCAAAAATGACAGAACTCTCTCTTCCTGTGTCTATCTGCATGAGTGTCCGATTATATCTGACCCAGCAAGAGGGCAGGGACTCAACCTGAGATATGCACACTGACATAGACAAATAAAAAACCCAAGGCAATCATCAAATAATCTAATCAAATGCCCCTCAGTTGAATTTAATGCAACAAAGGATATCACACTCAGAGGAATAGCTTAGTTTACAAACATAATCTTTCACTTTTTGGGATTCATAAAATAATCTCAAACTGCTATACCATCTATTTTAATGAAGACCATAAAGCCAAGTCAGCAAAGGCCTATATTAGTTTAGCTGAAGACGCTATTGTCCTGAGAAAATTTAAATCAACTTTTGCTGTAGTACAATTCACCTCCAATGGTCCCCATGAAGTTGTCAGAACACCAAGCACTTATGCATATCATTTATGTATGAAAATATGTAATTTTTAAAATAGTTAAGCATAGAATGGTAGATTTTTGATATATAATTTTAAATCACAAAATAAGTACTTCTGTAAAAGTTCAAAGGAAGGAGGTTAAGTCAATAATCACTTAGTTAAATAATATGAAGGCATGCCGATTTCAGAAAGTTTAGGACCCTATCGCCTGCAGTAGTCAGTGATATCTGAGTATCCTCTCAATTTTGAGCAAATGAACAATGTGGGGAAGATCTAATGACAAGTAATATATGAACAGTGAAGGATTTATTGCTTTTGAATAGATCATTTCCTAGGCAATGTATTTTATTTTGACAAAATGTGTTAGCTTTTCTTTGGAAACTTTTTGTTCTTCCTAAGATAAAACAATTAGCAAAGCTGAAATCAGCCTTAGAGCTTACCTCATCTTTATAACACAAGATATTTAACACATATTGAATAATAAAGGAATTATGGGGAAATTTAAGGTCTTTAATGTTCTGGTTAAGGACTTGTGAAAGGATGCCATACCTGAGTAGACAATTATGGAATAACTGTTGAGGTATTTTGTTGACATTCTCAGGAAAAGACAAATGAGAATTGACTCTCTCTGTCTAAACAGACAATAAAGAAAGCAAAACATAGGTTTACAACTGAAATGAATCTTTGTTGGTACCAAATATAAAATATTATTTGGATATGGGGAAACAGGGAGTTACAACTTTATGTATAGCAATATGATCCTTGGAAAATCGATTATTCATTTACTAGGTTTCTTGACTGGGATGATAGAGCTATTTCATGGTACTAGGTTTCATAAGTTCTTTATCTATTAGGCTTTCAACTATTGGTTTGGCTTTCAACTATTGGTTTGGGGTCTTTTTTAGCTTCTGGTTTCAGAGGATATAGGGCAAGTTTGGGTTAAAGTTAAAATAAGGCAATCTGAATTGATGGGCTTGGTCCTCTAAATCATTGCAATATCACTAGAGTTTCCAACAAGGAATCTGGTATCTCATGAAAATCTTCACTTGAGTTTAATTTGGACACAGGCATAACAGTAAAGTAAACTCAAAATTAGCTTTGGCAGCACTGTCCAATATAACTTTTTCAAACATGAAAATGTTTTCTGAACTGTATAAGACAGGTGCTACTAGCTACCTTTGGCAACTGAGGGTATTTTTCCGTATTTTCCTTACTCCTAGGATGTATTCCTTACCCTAAGACATGGCCTATTTTCCTAAAATGTTTCATTTCTGGACTTTGAACTGAATGCCCAAGATATTCCACAAAGTCTCTCTACTCTGGCTGGGCCAGAATTCCAATATATCTTAGTACTATGTGATCTTTTGTATCTCAACTTGTATCTCAGCATGCAGTATTTGTTTTCTGCTAGGCATCTTGGGGTCTCACCTGGAGAAAGTGATCAGTTCTCTATCAAAGAACCATGGAAAATCCTCATGCAACTTCAGCCATGCCCCTATCAATGAAATGCCCTTCTTTCTGATGTTCTGCCCTATTAATTACAACAGCTTTTGCAGTCCAAACTGCCATCTCTGCTCTTTCAGCTTTGCTTGGGCATTCTCTGTTGGGATTCATCATCCCTGACCCTGATCTGTAAAATAAACTAGGCAGAGAATTGCAAATCAGCAAATAACTTTAATGAAATAATAATTTACCATCAATTCTTACAAATCATTTTAACCATGTAAAAATTCTGCACAACTGGGAAAAGGCACAATTTTCAAGACAACAGCTTGCTCACCAAAAGTCACTGAAAGACCCTCATCACACTTTGTCTGGCAATGTTTATTCTTTAGAGTGAAAAAGGGATGAGAGTGAGAAAGAGAGAGTGAGGGAGAATGATACCAGTGTTTTGAGAGAGAACCAAGTACATAATTTCCAATCTGGCCCACAAACCAAGGAAAATATTTCTAAAAATTGGAGGAAACCTTTAAAAAATGATTGCTACTCACATAAATATTATATAAAAATATAGGAGATTCCCATTTGCCCCACCCACCCACACACTTTCCCACATCAACAATATCTTTCATTAGTGTGCTACATTGGTTATGATTAATGAGCACATATCGAAGCTCATTAATTAGGGGTGGAGACTAAAGTGGTGGGAGTGCTCTTGCCACAGAGTGGAGCGGAGGTGCCTCAACTTGGGGGAGAGGGTTGG
>PVKH010039267.1:0-11210 GCA_004027955.1 Chaetophractus vellerosus | reverse complement strand
TTTTTTTTTAAGATTTTATTTTTTATTTATTACATATCCCTCCCGTTCTGCTTGTTCTTGCTGTGTTCATTTTTGCGTTCTTCTGTGTCTGCTTGTCTCCCCCCGCTGCGGCGACCCGCCGAGTCAGCTCATCACGCGGCGGCCTGCCTGCTCAGGGTGGCTTGCCCCGCCCATGGCGGCTTGCCTTCTCAAGGCAGTCTGCCTGCTCGAGGAGGCCCCGGGGACCGAACCCGGGGCCTCCTATGTGGTAAACTGGCGCCCTACCAACTGGGCTACAGCCGGCCCCTGTGTCTTGATTTAATAATAGTACCTCCTCCATGAGATTTTTATAAGAATTAAATAAGCAAATACATGTACATGGCATAGAATTGTGGCTGGTATTAAGTAAGCACCTAATAAGTATGAGCTATTACGTGTGTGTGTGTATACATAAGTGTATATTTCACCATGGGAGAATAATTGATTGTGTTTATATACAGACATGCACACATACGATTTGATATTTTAATCATGTGAGTAAATATTAAGGAAGAGAGATGAAAGAGGAGAAAAATCAGAGGGAGAGTTGGAACAACGAAGGAACAGTGATCTATGGTCTTTTTTTTTTTTTTTAGAAAAGTTACTTTAATCTCTATGGTATTTTGGATTTTCCAGAGCTAAGATTCACCATAAAAGAAAAAAGTCACCTGTCATACATTAATATATGTATCTGTAACGATACCTTTAAGCTAATCTACTTTCTACGTATTCTTTGGAAACATGCCCAACTTTAAATTTGCCCCAAGTTGGGTGAGGAAAAAAAGTAGAAAACTGTCTGCTTCACTGTAATACTTTCACTCTTAATTAAAATAAGGAAAACCTCACTCCTTCTACAACCAGAACATTAAATCAGATACAGGACAGGCAATAAAAATAAAGTGTATTTTAACATTAAATAAAACCTTTGTACTTTTGGAAAGAGTCAAGAAATATCCCAGGCCTTAAAAAATATTTATCATGCTGACACACAATTAGCATGAGGGCTCATGTCCCCTGTTTTATAGTTGTCAGCTAATTTTGGAAACTGGCAAGCTATACAGAAATAGATGGTGTGCTCTTGCTTCAACACTTCCTAAAAAAAGAACTGTTTGCAGAGTTCAAGAATGGGGAAGGGCAGGAGATGGTGAAGAAGAGCATTATTTTAGACAGCTGATAAAAGCTGCACACTGTGCACTGGCAAATGTTCTCCATATTTAATATTAACTCTATTTTAAGGAATGCTAAATAGTCTATAAGACGGTGTGATGTACACGGGGCAGCTGTCTGCTATTGAAAGGCACTTGTCTCTTTTTTGTTTTTTGCATTGGATAAAATTAAATTTCTAGCACAACTTCACGTTTGCAGAGAGTTTTCCAGTTGGTCCATAGTGATCAACCCAGCCAGCAATCACGATCAAAAGGCAGCATTTTTATTACATTCTGGGACATAGAAACCCAAGAGGTAAAAAAGAGTGGCCCAAAGATATGCAACCTATCAGAAATGCACACCCTCCGTCATTTCCAGCCACTTCTTAGCTCCTAAGACAACCCATTTTCTTGGAACATAATTTTGCCTTTTCTTTTTTTCATCATTGTTTTCATTCAATTTTATGCATCCAGCTCTCTTCTTGAAATCAGATTGTCTTGAGTAATGATAACTAAGGAAAGGAAATTAGTGCAATTAAACGTAGAATTCTACTATACCTACAATAGGCATTTATTTAAATGAAGCTAAGAGGCTGCAAGTAGAAAATGGTTAATGGTTCTCTTACACTTATATTTGTTGAGTGCCTGGTGTGTGCCAGGCACGAAGTAATTCAAAATTTCGGATAAGACATGGTCTCACTTGGAAGAGATTTCAAGAATGGAAAAATTAAGAAATGTTCATCACTATGTACTTTGTGTAACATCCTTTACTGGAGTCTTAACACTTGAAAGAAGAATCAGAATTGAATTCATCTTGATGCTTTTCAAAGCGCCCAGCACTGCTGTGCTGAACATATACTAAGTGCTTAGAAATTTGTTGAATGGGTAAATAGTAGTCAATGATGAAGATAATGGGTCCTTAGGAAGCAATGCTGCTAATGGACATTGTGACCTATAAAAGTTCAATGAGAAAATGTGGTCTTTGTGTCACCTTCTTTAACTTCTCTCATTTGAGTGATGAAGGAGTATAGAGTATTCGGCTAAATTAATTTTCCTCAAGCTATACATTCATGCAAAAAAAATGTGAACAATTCAGATTATTCATTAGCCATAGTAAACTGGTAGAAATGATGTCATAGTTTTGAAAGCTCTAGCATTGGCTGATTTGCTGATATAAAAATGACAATTGGTTTATCGGTCCTAGTGGCAATGCTGCAGATAGATATAGTGATTTTTTTCTCTGTATATATTTTGTTTATCTTGGAAGGCCAATAGCATCATCAGGTTTTTAGTAACACCTTATAATTTAAACTCAGTTCATCCCTTCATTCATGTTCACCCAAAATTATTTTTCCTATCAAGGAATGTCTGTAGCTCTAATGTAAAATTTTGAATGCATGGATGTGTAAAGTATAATTTCCCCCGCTTGTACATAATATATGGAGAACACAATTTTTTTTGCCCAGCATCTGTCTTTTGCTGTAAAGATAGGGCCAAATTCTTTTCTTTGAGTGTGTGTCTGGTAAATAGAGTCTGCATTGTCTTTTTGCAGAAATCACACTCATCACGTACCATCTACAAATTTCTAGTTCATTTTCCTAAGTGGCACAAGAACAAATACCTGCATTACCCAGGTGTTTTCCCCGCAATATTTATGGTCACTTTGCCCATAGACGTAATTCCATGGCAGTTTATTTTAGCTACCTGTCATTTTTAGTCTTTCCAAAGTATTCAACTTAGTTTTCATAGAAAAAAAAGAACTTTTCCACATTCATGTTTCATCAGTTTTACCTATGCTTAATTAAATTACAAATTTATAATGAGTGCTGTTACCTGAAGCAGGTTGTGGGAAAAAACACAACCTACTCCTGGTGTAGTAGTCAGCCAAAAGGGGTGCTGATGCAAAGTACCAGAACACTGTTGGCTTTTATAAAGGGTATTTCTTTGGGGTGGAAGCTTACAGTCACAAGGCCCTAAGGAATCCAATTTATGGTACCATAAGTGTTACTTTCTCACCCAGAGTCTGTTACCATGTGTTAACACAAGATGACAGGAGATGTCTGTGAGGGTTCAGCCTTCCTTCCACCCTCTTAAGGCTCCATGGTCCCAGCTTCTTCTGATCTCACCTACAGGCTGGCATAAGGCTCGTCTCTCTCACTGGAGCTCATTTCTTTCCAGGCTCAGCTGCTCAGGTCTCTTTACAAGGTCAGTGTAGACTATCAGGCTCATCTCTCTTCCCAGGGCCTCTGCCGTGTCTAATGAGCCATCTCTCTTCCTATGCTTTCTTCTTCTCTGTGTAAATATTTCTGTGTGAGAGTCTGTTTTATCACCCACCAAAGGGGGCAGGACTCAACGCTGTCATGCTGTAATGACACAGTTGAATCAAAGCTCTAATCTAACAAAATTTAATCAGACATCTCAGGTGAATATAAAACAAAGGGTGACCACACTCAGAGGAACAGACCAGTTTACAAACAATCTCTCTTTTGGGAATTCATAATCTCAAATTGCCACACCTGGTAAGCATGCATACTTTGGTGGTAGGATCCAAAGTGGGACAGGCATTATTGAGAGGACTCAATCACCATGTTTCTCCATGGGAATGGAGAACATTGGTGAATCAAGCAAGCACTTAAGATGGAGGTCTTGGCAGGTACTTCTGTTGCTTTTTTGCAGTTTTGTCCCCAGGGGTCATTTAACAACGCCTGGAGACCTTTTAGGTGATCTCAATTTGGGGGTGGTTGCTACTGGTATCTATTGGGGAGGGGCCAGGAATGCTGCTACACATCCTACAATGCACGGGACAGCCCCTGCCATAAAGAATTCTCTGGCCCCAAATGGCAATAGGGTATGGAGGTTGAACAACGCTGCTCTACTGTGATTTAATTAGATCACATGTCGGCATGGTTTTAAAGATACTGGGGGACTTGTAATATTAAAATAGGTGTAACCTGGAGAGCAAAAATAAAGATTAGGAACAAGAAAATCTCGTTGCAGTTTGACCCTGGGATGCTACTGTTACCATGTTCAAGTCTGATCCCCAAGGGCAACAAGAAGATCAGAAAAGCTCATTGATTCATTCCTGATAAATTGAACAAATATGTATTGATTCCTAATCTATGTTGACCTCAAGGGGTAAATGATAAATGATGAACAGTTAAAAGATATTTCTGTTTCGAAAGGTGTTACAGAGGAACACAAAAGAAAGGGGGGAGGGGAGCTTCTTAGCTGGGAACCCCAATCCCAGATTCTGTTTGGAAAGAGAAATTTCTTTCACAGACACTAAATTCTTAGAAGAGATGAATGTGTGTGAAACATTCGAGAGTATAGTTGCTTTCCACTGTGGTTTTGCTGAATGGAAACTTTCTCCAAAAAGCCAATTTGTATGGCGATACAAGGCAAAGGTTTAATATGTGATTACTTAGGAAAGGACATTTCCATGGGGAGCTAAACTTAAGGTCATTCATGTTCTGAAGGGAACAATGGTTCTATGGTACCAGAAGTTCCCTAAAGTGTCTGGGTCCTGTCACAGCCAAGAAATAGAGGGAGGGAGTTCTAGATGCTGGGGACATCAGGGGAGGCACATGAGAGGAAGTCCTTTATTTGGATGGTCAAGATGAGTCAAGAAATGTTAGCTTGAGGCTGAGGTTCTTAACCTGGGGTTGACAAATTCGCTTTAAGGGGTCCAGGCACGCCTTATGTCACAGAGTACCACAACTTGGTGGCCTAAAACAACAAGAATTTATTGTCTCACAGTTTTGGAGTCTGGACGTCCAACATCAAGGTGTCAGCAGAACCATACTTCCTGTGAAATCTTCCTTTTCCTAGCGTCTGGTGATTTCCTAGCAATCCATGGTGTTCCTTGGCTTAGAGCCACAGCGCTTCAATCTCTGCTTCTGTCGTCACTGGCTGTCTCCTCTCTGTGTCTCTTCTCCTTTTCTTTCTTTTTTTTTTTTAGGAGGTACCAGGGATCAAACCCAGGGCCTCGTACATGGGAAGCTAGCGCTTAACCATTGAGCTACATCGCTTCCCTTCTCCTTTTCTTTTGAGATCACAAATCATATTAAATTAAGGGCCCACACTACTCCATTTAACTGACCCAATTCCATCTGCAAAGACCCTATATCCACATAAGGTCACATTCACAGGCACCGGGGCTCAAGACTTCCACATATCTTTTGGGGGCCTACGATTCAACCCATAACAATAAGTATATTCTTATTTTTTTTCTAGGTGGGACATTCAGATCTTTCATGAGATTCTCTATAAAGAGGTTATATGACCCTAACAAGATTACGCACCACTCTTTCTAAGAATTACACTTTGATTTCTCAGCCTAACGTTGAGCCCTCCTCCACTTTCAGAATCTCTTACCATAAAGCCTCCGCCTGCTCTTCCAGCTCCCTACCCTCTCATCTCAGTTTCTGATTGAAAGACCAGATATTGCAATTAAGAAAGAGTGGCCTTAACTTTGTCAGGAAATTTGTCTCTGACCTCTTATATTAATGTGTTCTAAGGCACATTCATATATAAGGCATTTCTTTGGTGCCATTTGAATTATCATAGCATCTGCCTTCCACAAGACTTGACTGGCTGAACATTATACTAAAGAAACGAAAAACTGTAACTCGCTTCTAAAAGAATTGGAATTTGTGTTGGACCTGTCCCTTCACAATCCTGAGGTGACAGAGATCACCGACACACAGAAATATCCTCAAAAGAATGTGTTCCTACATGATTCTCAGAAAGCAAATACGGGTGGTTTGTTTAATTAGCAAATATCTAAATGGTGGTTTGGGATTTTTTTGCCTCCTATTTTCCTTTCTGTATTTTATATAGTTTTTTTTTTCCTTTTAATGTTTTAAACTCAGCTAAGTTGTATCAGCAGAAAGCAGAGGCAGATATTTTGCATGTACGTAGAAATAACCGTCCGAATGTTTATGGAGATTAATCAGAAATGTGATTAGTCATTTTGAAATTTCTAAACAGTTTCATCCTCACTCGCATGATACAGGAATATCTTGGTGCATTATATTATGGGGTATCATATTAAAGAAATTTTTATAATTTACCAGAAGAAGCTAATGGTAATTATCCTCTTTTTTTCTCCTGCAGAGAGACTGCCACAGAATTAGCTGGAAGTCTACCAAGGTGAGCAAGCTGGTTTGGCTTATTCTGTGCATGACCTATGCTGTGCAATGGAAGTGTGTGTTGCCTCTTGAAGAAATCTTTCTCATTCTGTCTTCTTCACATCAGATTTTAAGACCTTGTATTGCACTACGTAAATGCAAAAGAAAATTGTGTACACGTCACGTAGAAGTGAGGCAACCAAAAAGAAATGAGTCTAATTTTCATATGCGACTAGGAGAAATCATTCTCCTTCCCCTGTAGTCACCTCCTACACACAGAGGTGTTATTTATGAACTATATTCTCCATAGGAATCATCAAAACCTGCCTCCGAATTATAGTCACGGAATTGGCAACCCAACGACACACTGAATAGTTTTTGTTTTGAGTTTAGCCCTTATTGTCGTGTTGAAGTACTTATAGATTTATGAAAGAAGCCTGAGCTTCCCATAAAGAACTTACACCTTAATTTTGATAATTATATAAATATGTTTTGGGATTCTTGTCATCGTTGAAGTAAATACCTAGTAATATAATCTCACCAGGAAAAGAATCGATAGCTAAGCCTGCTATAAAATGCAATATGAGTAACATAATGCAAAGTATAGACAAGTAGCCATCAAGAAGGACTGTCACTAGTTAGTAGGAAAAAGAAAGAAAGATGGTGGCGATGTTTTAAGAGGAATGTTAGTGGGTACTGCTTAGAGCACCCAGTATCGCGGCTTTGTCCTAGAAGGTGTGGTATAACTATGAATGAAAATATGTCGCCAGGTATTTTCTGGGAACAGGTTGGGAATGGAAGCCAAGGGATTCTCAAGCATGGGAAGCTGAAGAGCAAACAGACTGTGAGAATGCAGGGCCCCAGGGAAGAGGTGGAAAGTGCCTATTGGAACTGTCTGTTAGTGGAGATAAGCACATTTGGTTGTTTTGTTGTCATTTTTTAAGCATAGAAAATCTTTGCTTATAGGATCATGATTAATATTGGCACACACGCAAAAAAACTGTTTACTGGGATCCAAATATTTAAAGTACTATATGCCTTCCTTCTTTGGCTAACGTCCCCAAAAAACATTTCAACTGGGGGCGGTTTCACAAGGTTAAAACCAGACGTGAGTTCTGGTTAACGCATCCCCAAGGTCGTTCGTCGTCATGTTTTAACTTGGCCAAAAGTCCCCGTGAAACCCTAAGTGTCCGGCCATTTGCAGGGAGCCAGAGAGTGGCATATCTGCCTGCATTTGGGGTGCAGACGTTAATCTTGAAATAATGGAATGAGGAATGGCTTCCACTCTTTGATAGATGGGTGAAGGAGAAGACAGACCACCCACGTATTGTCAGAGGAGACCCACAGGTCTGTAATCACGCAGATGACAATTACGCCAACGTCCGAGAGCACGGATGTGGCACCCGGAATTCTGCTAAGTGCTGCTCTGTTGTGAATACCCAGCAGCAGCAGGGACTTTCCACTCCTCTGTTACATTTGGTTCTTACTCCAGGGAGAGCCTGCTTTGTCCTTGAATGTGGTGGCAGTCATTTTGGTAATGTGCTTACTTTCTTTTTCCCATGGATTTTTGTTACTCTACTGTCGGATCACGTTGAGAAACAAAAATACGCCAACCGTCCTATTCTTAACTGTACTCCGCCGTCGTTGTGATACTTGGCAGTAAAGGAGTGAGAAATAATTTGTCCGTTATTTCTCAATCATGCTTCTGCTGTAACCTAAGGTATTCTTTTGACTCTTTCCAGGGGATGTTGGGACATATCCATTGAAAATTATTTCCTTTCCTCACGTTAACACGAAATAATGTAATTATTCAATGGTGAATACGTCTCTCGGTGTCCAGAATTTCTTTAACTGGCATTTGTGTGTTTGCTTGTACCATCTTGTAGGATTCAATCCGTTGCAGCCTTGTTCAGATTTCTTCAGCCTGTCACTGGACAAGTGCAAATGAGCCTGGAATACCTTGACGCCATTTAGGACAAGCATCCTTGTTTGTTAGTTTGCTGGCTAAGGATGAGTGGAACCTGACACTTAGTGTATTTTATCCTTTTAGCCATAAAAGAGTGCTTATGCTAAGACATCTAGGAAAAAAATGGAAACTTGTAATCCCAGCGACTGCTACCTGGAGATAGGTGGCTGGGAAAAAAGGTGGTGGCATTTTATAACAGTTTTATGGTTTGGTTTTCATTGGCTTTGACTGTCTTGAGATTTTGCAAAAAGCCATTTACAAATATTGCACAAGGGTGGAATATTTCAACTTTAACTGCTTTCCATAGCATTTATTTAAACTAGCTGGCTACAGGTTGATAATATTCTATGAAAATGTACCTATCACGTAGCAATGGATTGTGTCCTGGTAGTTAAAAATGCTTTGAAGTTGAAATGAGATATGGGCACAAGGTATTGAACAAGCACCAGGTTTGTTTTTCATTACTAATGATAACCTAAATGTGTTTTTGAATGCTTGCCATTGCTGAAATTAAAGCCTAGCAATAATATGTCACCAGAAAAAATTAGATTTTATGAGCAACATGCACTAAGCATTGTAATTATATTATAAATATTAAAACCAATGATTGTGCCGGGATTAAAACAAATATTTAAACTGGCTCCACGTACTACTCGTGTGGTCCTCTTTATCTCGAAGTGTCTTGGAAATGGGATGCATGGTTCCATTTCTTGAGCTGTGAAAAATGATCATTTACAATTTTATATATGACTCCTTGCTTTTACTTTGCTTGTAGCATAAGACAGTTGAACAAATTTTTTCCATTAAAAGTATGTCTTTCAAGACTTGTTTTTTTATGGTTAAGAGTCTTTAAATTAGGAAGATGCATTTTAATCAAATCATAGTGAAACCCCCAATTGCTCAAATGGAGCAGAGGCAATAAGTTAATGTTGATAAGCTGGAGGTCTGAATATAAGTGATGCCTCAGTAGAGATAAAAACCTTATTTGGGATAGCAAAGGTATAAACAAGGTTTATGGCAACAGAGGTTTTACTGTTACAATGCAGTATTCGCTCCTGTGTTTGAAAAAGAGAGAGTATGTTGATTCCTTTTTAACATAGACCACTGTTTAACTCTCCATAAGATAAACAATATGGAAAATAAAAGGATTTACCAGACCTTGGTAGAAGTATCTCAACTAATACAGTGGAGATTCATAAGCTGGTTCTTACAACACAGCACCCAGAAGTCAGGATGCTTTTACTGGAACTTGAAGTATTGGTAAAAGAAGCTTAAAATAGTGAAGTATATAAATTGGGTGCGTCTTTTGCTAGATTTTAACCTAAACCAATGGGGGCAGGTGCTGAAATTTCAAGTAAACTGATGCAAGAAAAATCTAGATTTTTCTCCTGTATTTTTATCCACTAACTGGCTGTTTTTCCTGTGGCTTCTTTGAAGGTGTGAGGGGACATGAATATTCAGTATAAGCAATGGAACCCCCACTTCTTAGAATACCAGGATACCCCCAGAGGGGTAGTGTCAGAGATCCTGGACCAAGAAGACAGAATGGCTTGGTTTATGTGACTGTGGGAGCTAAAACTCGTTCCATTGCAGTTTTACATATGGAATTGAAGTATTAAATTATTGATCTCTCTTAACTGAAATTCGAACTGAACAGATTCCACTCAGTGAAAGGACAGGACTATCCTTTCTGATTGATGGCATTTCTCTGTCGTGGATATGAACTGGTCTGGTAGCAGCAAGGGTTAAAAGGTAGAAGCAAAGAGAATTAGGGTAAATTCTGCCAGCTCAAATTACTGCTGGTGGCTCTAGAGGGTTTGAAGTTAGAAATTTAGTCCCCTGTGAAAGGCTTGTAGACAACAGAATCTCAAATTCCTTGTTGCCTTCAGTACACAATACTCTCTTCTTTGAAAGACCTTTAGAAATTACGAGATAAAAGATGTTCCTTGCTTCCCAGCAAACCTCTTACTAAGTAAATGAGGACTGATAAACAATTCCTGTCTTCTTTATAATCCCTCAGAAAGGAAAATACCCCCAACTTTCCCGGGCTCAGGTCTGGTTCTGTCCAATTGTTACAGAATTCATCATTTACTCATTAATTCAGTAAAGGAACATTGAGCAGTAGCTCTATGCCAAGCATGGTTTTCGGCTCTGTGGTGGGAAACAAACAGGACTCCAGCTCTCCACTTAAGCAGTGAAGTTACACATAATCCCAGTGCTAGGTGGAAAGCGTTTAATGTCCCAAGAGATGTAGCAGAGACATGTAAACAAGCCAGGGCATTGTGGGAATTCCACCGAGAGAAGGGCTACTTCTGACTGGAGGAACTGAGGAATGGGCCTTCTGAGCAGGACTCGAGCGGATGGGTCACGTTGGACGTGTGGCAGTGGAGGGGGCTGCCTTCCACAAACCGAGATGCCATCACTGAGGTTCAGGGGATGGGATGGGGGAATGTGTGCACGGTACAGAAAGCGGTGCCATCTGGCTGGATGGAGGGAAGGGGCAGGGAGAGGCGCTTGAGAGGTGACTGGTTGATGGGATATGTTTTCAACAAGCCAGTCTAAGGACTTATTCTTTTCTCTGGGACTGTTCAGCAGGGAAATCCTGTGCCTAAGGACATGTGATCTGGGGAAAGTGTATAGAATAGATTTGCAGGAAAGAAAAAAAAAAGATTGAAATTCTCATAGGATCTCAACCAGACCTGGCAAGCCACAGAAACCTCTTCTCTCAGGTTAACTATGTGGCCAACAATAAAAAATAAACTCGATGGCTGGTGTCTGTATCTTAAATGGAACCCATTTCCTGCTTCTGGTGCCTGACACGAGACCACACTCGCAGTTGAAATGACATATTCTTTCTTCTTCTTGCTGCTGACCTCCCACCCCCTAATCTTTTACAGTTCACGGGTCACTCAGAGTCTGTGTCTGAATTCTTTCCCGCACCAACCTTTCTCT
>PVKH010039266.1:0-11210 GCA_004027955.1 Chaetophractus vellerosus | reverse complement strand
AGCAGGAGCGTTCATCTTTTCGGCACCCCGATTCCTAAACTGCTTCCCGCTCCGCCAGGGACTGAGAATTTGCTGTGAGGAAGCAGGAAGTCAACAGCCGATGAGCGAGCATTCCTGCCTTCAGCGCCCTGAGACCCTCAGTAATAATCTTAACTATTCCTTCCACCTGCATTGCTCTTTATAAAGCACTCGCATCCGTTTCCTCTTGAGCTTTATAGTGTTGCAGTCCAGAGAAGGTGGAGCAGCAGTTAGTGCCCCATTTTTCGGTTGTAGCAATTACGCCCAGAGAGACTTGCGTAAGTCACTTTCTTGTGGCTAAGCGGCCTGGGCTCCTACTCCGGCCTTCTTTCTCCAGATGAGCTGCTCTTAACTGCTGGGCTCCCAGCCACCTTCTTTCCAGAAGAAAACTGTCATGGTACCTTTTCTAATTCTTCTCGCCTCACAGTCGCAAGATGACAGTCGGAAAAAGCACAGGAGATGGGAGATGCGATGCGAATTCCTTTTCCTGGGTATCTGTGATTCGATATGTCAATTTTGGGTTCTAGTTTTCTTGTCTGTAAAATATGAATAGAATGCCAGTGGAGGTTTTGGATGTGACTGCAACAGTTTTTAACTGTAATACAGGACAACTTTAGAAGGCTTATGAATACAAAGTTTTGTGTGAATTTTTTGAATTCCATAACAGTAATCAAATTATCGAAAAAATTTTAAAAAATATAAGAGCCACTGTCCCTTGGAAATAAATTCAAGTGATTTTCTCACTTAATTGTCAATAAGCTTAGAACAATGCCTGGCACACAGTGGGTGTTTTAAAAAATATTTGGCGAAACAAAGGATGATTCTGTTGTTCATTTTGTGGATAGGGAAACTAAGGTGCATTCGAACCCTGTTGGTGCTTGGGAAACCTAACTTGTAATAAGCACACCAGAAATGAGCTCTTTCAGGCATGTGTTAACATTATCTAGTTTCACAGCAGGTGTGTAAGGTAAAATGGTTAAGTGTACAAGTCATTGGAATCCAGCTCTTCAGGGTTTGAGTTAAGGCTGTGCCATACTGTATAACGTTGCACAAGTTATCACCTTGAAGTGATAATGGCATCTACCTTTCATTTAGCAACTATTTATTATTGAGCATCTATTATGCACTTACTGTGTACTCGCATTGCTCTAGGATTATTGTGAGCATATTTCGTGAATATATTGTGAGCATATTGTGGCATATTTAAATGAGATAAATATGCCAAGAATTTTGACTCAACCTTCTATCATATTGGATCAATAAATATCTGCTACCATTATTTTTACTGTGACTCCCCTTATCTGTTTCCCTTGGGTGTGGCCTCTGGACTGGGTGGTTTCTATGTTCCATATTTCCATTATCTGTGGCATCCAGAGCCTGTAGTAGGTATCTCCTAGAAGCCAAAGCTTTGCCAGGCTGACTCAGGCCTGCCTTTTGACGACTATTCACCACCCCTCTCAGAGAATCTCTCTGCTGATGGGGGATAAGATGAAATGCTGAGTATAGTGTAAGAGAGTAGGATATAGTACAGAGGACTGACATCTGCTCTGATTTCCTTATGATGCCTCTTCAGAAGAACTCCTGATGACTTTTCATTGCAGAATAACTATATATAGAAAAGTACACGAATGTGCATAAATGCACCATTCATAAATTTTTTTTTTTTGATCAGGTCAGTAATTTTATTAAGGTGGGGAGGGAAGAGAAATGGGAGAAAATAATGGATCATTTGTCCCAGAGAGAGGAACAGATCATGGATCCCAGAGAGAGGAAGGGGATGAAGAGTGATAAAGTGGGCTGATTTACAGACTACAATTGCCCATTATAGATTATGAATGCCCAGGTTTTCCTTGCGTGTCGATCCATGGGGCCATGGGGGGTGGGGGGGACACGGCGAGAGCAGGGTGCAGAAGGCAAAAGAGGCTAAATTTTCTTAAAGAGAACATAATCCATTCAGATATGTTCTAACACCATAGATCATTTTTGCCTGTAATAGAATCATTATAGTATTTATTCTCTCGGTGTCTGATTTCTTTAGCTAAATGTTATTTTGTGAGATTTCCCCCATCTTGTTGCATGCAGTTGTAGTTGGTTCCATTTCACTGCTGTATAGTGTTGCTATGAGCATTTATGTTCATATCTTTTGATGATATGTATATATTTCTCTTGGATATATTCCTTGGAGTGGAATTGCTGGGTCATAGGGTATGCATATATTCTGCTTTAGTAGACAATGCATTTTCCAGAGTGGTTGGTAGGCTAAAATGTGATCTGGATATAAAACAGTTGAGAGTGTGAATTTGATGTTCTTAGATATAAATAAGTACCATATATTAATGGAGATAGTACTTCTGTATACCAATTTTCAGTCTGAAAAATGAGATCACTGCCAGTGAAATCAAATGTCATAGTCAAAGTAGCTAGTCAAGGCTGCCTTGATTAGATTATTCAAGAATTGTAGATTGTGCTGGGAAGCACCAATTTGGTACAAGGCACTCTCAGTGATTTTCACATTCTTTTAGTGAGAGCTTAGAGGGTACTGCAATTCATTTGAATCTTTTGCCTATATCTCAATAGAATATTTTGCCTGATTTCATTGTGGAAAAGGCGGAAAGTTCCAAGTTTACTTCTGACAGTTTTATGTTAGATCATCCATCAAAAGGAATATATATTGAAGGTAAGTTAGTGTTCTTTGAACATTTATTCAGATTCAAACATTTTTACTAATTTTTAGCAAAAGATTACTGGATATTATGACTCCAAATTCATTTTTTACTTCAGTACAAGTCTTCTACTTGTTTTTACTTGTCAAGCAATTTTTGCTGTTTGTTCATTTCCACAATATTCTTAAAGAAAATTAGACTGATTTTAATCGTAATATTAAACTGATTGTAAGTAAACTATAAATAATTTAATATAAAGTTTAATTAAATAATGTAATTTAAGACATGTTGTAAATAAAATCTACTAAAAGAGATCTTTAAAAGCAGGAACTCTCATTGGTCAGAATGTTTCCCAATATAATGTAGATGTAATGCTACTGAATTTTAGGAAACCCACTTGTTTAATTAGTATGTTGATAATGATGTTCTAATTCTTTTGTTTTCAACATAGACTAAAATTTGTCCTTTTGTAGATAATTCAGAGCGAGTCTAACAAGCTGGATGTTCTTTTTTAAACTCCAGTTTTGCCGAATTTTAACTCTGTAAGAAAAGCATTGAATTCAGGGAAAAGGTTAATTTATTTTTTAATTACCTAAACTTAAAATAACAGATTGGAATTATTATTAGGACTAGTAGATTGCAGTTTCTAAATTGTAAAAAGGATTATCAGGGGAATGGATATAGCTCAAGTGGTTGAGCGCCTGCTTCCCATATATGAGGTCCTGGGTTCAATCCCCAGTACTTCCTTTAAAAAAAAAAAAAAAAGATTATCAGATATGTTTGGAGTTTTCGTTCACATGTCCATTTTTACCACTAAAAATGTCTTTTTTTAAATCCCATGTACTTTAATACAAGCCTTTCTTTTCAGCTATTCACAGTACTCATATCTAGGACCTATCAGCCACAAAGAACAATACCTTCCAACTGCCAAAGCAGTACAGGTTAGTGACTCTGATTGCTTTTAAATGTAAGTGGAATGATATACCTGACAAGACCCATTGCAAATCCCTCAATTCAGATTGCCTGTTTTTGCCTCCATTCCTTAGAATCCCTCATTTCGTTCTACCTTACCAATTTCTATTCATTATTCAATATTCTGCACACAGCCACAGAATTGGCCCTCTAACTTCTGGTAAAACTTAATTTTCTTTCTTTTTTCTTACTATTAGTTGTCCCTTAGGGGATTTACATTTTATCCCTATCTAGATTGTAAGTGTTGTAATGACACTTAAAATTATTGTATCATTGTCTTTTAGTTCTGAATTGTTACATATTGCACTCCTATCTTTGGGTCTTAAACCTAGTAAATACTGCCAAACATTTATATGTTGTCTTTTCTTATATGTTGACCTTCCCCTTATCCCTGGGTTGGAGGAAGTACACAGCACATTATAAGACACACACACATGATACGAAATTGCTTGTGTTTGATCTTCACAGAGCCTTTTTGCTCAGAGAAAATGTTTTCTAAGTCTAAAATATGTGGTAGTGTAACAGGGGCAGAAAAGAAAGCTGAACCCATTGAACACAAGAGAATTTTCATGTAACTCGAGTTAGTGGCTTTTACACAGGAACCATGACATCCTACCCCATCAGGCTGAAGACAAGACAGACTTTCTCATGGGTTGGCAGGCCATTGTTGGATCACAAACTGCACTACCAAACCTACAAGTGAGTGATGGGTTCCTTTGGTTGTCCTGGAAATGTGACTTCTCCAAGATAAACTGCTAATAATGTGTATCTAGCCTATGCTAATTACTACAGATTGAGGATTGGGGGATGGTAGATATGATTTGATTGTAAGCAGGGGTTTTCTCTGATACAAGAAAATGGTAGAATAAATATAGCAGTTAGAGATGGGGAATAAATTGTTATGGCAGGCAAATAAAATTTGAAATGTATGGTAATGTTGTATCTATTTAAGGTGGATACTATGTAATTATGTACCATAACAGGATAGGATTAGATGTTGTTACCATGTCCTTTCCAGCCTTAGATATCTCTGAACAATTCATATGATTATTGGGCAGCTTTCCAGCCTTGGGAAGCCTTTGTCTGTTCTGTGGCAATAACAGAGAATTTAGGGTTCATATTAAAGCCTCTAAATTCTTCTCTCATGCTAAAATAATTCAACCCATTTCCTCTACTCTTGCATATTATTAGGGGAATTGGTTTCCCAGTAGGAGAATTGGTCGGCTGAGAGAAACTATTTAGGGGACTTTCCAATTGGAAGGCACTTTCTTTGTGCCCAGAGTGTTTGAAGATCTTTGCCTACCTAAGCGATTTCCTAACATGCTTTTCTGTTACTTCCTAGAGAAATGTGTGTGAAAATAGAAGGTTGTTCAACTGAGATTCACATCCAAGTTGGACAGTTCGTATTGATTGAAGGGGATGATGATGAAAATCCATATGTTGCTAAATTGGTTGAGTTGTTTGAAGATGGTGAGTTTCAGGCTGGAGTGATAACCATTCCCTATGAAAGATTGGGAAGTGTAGTTGTTGGGATAGGGAAAATTACTGATTCCTCTGTTCACAGATCCATACAGGTTACCTTTGACTATGAAGTGGTGTCACTTAAGTATTAGTTGTATGCTGTTCTATCTAGTGAACATCTACACTCACCAAAGCTGTATTGGGTAAAATGGGATGGGAGGGCTCAAGCATTTAGCTTTTCTATTATTGTTTTAGGTGGGTAAGAATGACTATTAGGATAGGATTTTTGGAATGGAGAGAAAGAATGAATTCAGGAAGAAGGGGGGAAATAGATGGTTTGTACTATGATAGAGGTGTGTCCTTTTATTTTGTCATAAGGAAGTCAGTAATGAATTATGCAAGTGCAACTTCTTTACATAGAAGGTAATTTGGATTGGGAAGGTGTATCGTGTGGTGTGCAGTCAGGAAAACAGAACAACTTTAAGTGTTTTACTTAAGGGGACTCTATTTCAAGTGTTGAACAAACTGGAGTTACAAAGGGGAAGGTGATGTTTTCCAGGGTTTAGTAAATACAGGAAGCCACTACTGTCCCTAACGCTAGAGGAGCAAGAAAGAAGGTCATGTTAATCAGAGCGTATAAGCCTCCGCTGAATTTCTTAGTTTCTTGCTCTCTGCAGAACAGAGGAGAGTAGAGAAAGGTGATTATGGGTCAGAGCTCCAAAAAGGATTAAGAAGAGAGAGAGCAATTTGAAGCAACACAAAACTGCATCTTTCCAGGGCCAAGAGAGGAATTACATGGTAGTTTGTCCCGTGGCAGTTTGAATGTCTAACAAACTGGAGGGGGCGTTGATAAAGAGGTTTTACATTGCACAGATAGGTGGGAGAAAAATCTCATCAAACTGATATTCACTGGGAGAACACATCAGCAGAAGCTTTTGTGCTTAGATTTTAGAATCATTGTGTGGTACTCCATTGGATGGCTTCAGTAATTCTCTGAAGAGCTAAGAAAGAGAAGAAGCAATGATGATGGCACTAAATAGTCTATGTCCTTCTACTTGAAGCTAATGCATCTTTTTGCCAGAAGTTATCTCCATGGCTCATGTCCTAGTTCTTGCTAGGGGTTTTACTTTGCTGCTGTTTGTTGGCTTCTGTATAATCACTGATGATTTGCAAGATTAATTTGTTAAGTGACTGTAATTAGAGTAGTTCCTTTCAAATGCCTTTTGTTTCTCAGTTGACTGCACCATTAGGAGGTAGAGCAAAGTGGGAGGAGCATGGGTGTTGGGCAGAGGCAGATTGTTGCAGGTTGGTCCTGGGACCTTTGATAAGTTAGTTAAAGTCCCTATAACTTGATTTCTTCACCTATAAAAGAGGGATAGCCATAGTACCTACCTTGTGGGGTTGTAATGGGGATTAAAGGTAATACATGTAAAGTGCTTAGCATAGTGCCTTATTTTATTAGGTGTGTTTATGCATTTCCTTAACCTTCCCCTCTCCATCTAATCCTACCTAGATTCTGAACTTAATTCCAAGAAACGCGCTCGAGTGCAGTGGTTTATCCGATTCTGTGAAGTCCCTGTGTGTAAACAGCATTTGTTGGGCCGGAAGCCTGCTGCACAGGAGATTTTCTGGTATGATTACCCTGCCTGTGATGGCAACATCAGTGTTGAGACCATCATTGGCCCTGTGGAGGTAGGTGGTGCCTTGATCTGAGCTCTATCTTGAAACTTATTTCTGCCTCCTAAACTGCATGACCTCAAAAATATTATGGGCTCTAATTTATGCCACAGGAAATGAGTCTTTACCTGTCTCTTGTCTTCTCTGCTTGTCTGCCTGCTTGATCTCGACAAACATTTATTGAGAGCAATTATCATGTGTTAGGAGCCTCTGAAAGGAAGTGCATTTAGGTTGTGACCTGAGGGATGAGCAGGAATTAGCAAATCTATCTCAGTGGGAAATTATATTTAGCTATGATTGTGGCAGGCATAAAGCATTGGGGGGCTGAACATGAATGCTTGAATGAGTACTTCACCTTGAGTAAATCAGTACAAAGAGTGCTTGTTGCTACAGGCAAACTTGTATTATAGGATTTTATGGTAAATCACTTGCTACCGAGCTGCTGGTTTTTGAGCTGGATTGACTTACTGGTTCAGAGACTGAAGATATAATTTATTCCTGGAGCTACTAGAGCCCCAAAGATTGGATTAGATTGTGGTGTGAACTGTAGTTGTTTGGTGATTTAGGTGGTTGGTTTAATGGTAGGGCAGAGAGACTTTGGCCTGGCATGACTTCAGTCAGATTTTTCCAGCCTGCCTTCCAGTCTGTGGGCCCAGCATAACATATGCTACAATGTAGGACCAACTCTGAGTTAAATTAGTGAAAGAGGGAAAGCTCACACAGTGGAAGACAGATGTAGAAGTTGAAGCATCAGGATTGGTAGATTTGGAAAAGCAGAAGAGATGAAGGAAGGGGGTATTTTAGGCAGGAACACAATGGTGGGAATGAACAGGACCATAACAAGCCAAGCCAAGTGTTACTGGTGAAGGAAGGACATTTTGAGGAGTACTGAGCACTTGGTAGGTAAAATGGGACCAGATTTTAGAAGATCTGGGTAATAGGATCTTGTTACTGTGGGGAGCCATTATAGACTTGAGCAAGGGAGCATGCCTAGAGGAGTTATTGTGGGGAAATTTGGCATGGGTGAATAGAATTTACTGGAAAAGAAAGCAATGTGAAGTATGGATATCAGCTGAATAGGGGAGATCTGTGGAAATAATCTAGGAGTGAAATGATGTGCACTTAAACAAGGGCAATGGTAGTAGGAATTAAGATGAGAAGCCAATAAACATTTCAAAAATGAAACGAAATGATTTGCTTTGGATATTTCATTGACATTTTTTAAGCCATTACTGATTAAATGAGTAAATGTGCAATAAATATTAACTATTCTTGTGTGTTTCTCTGTCAACACACTGTGCCATGTCTATTTAGATTGAAAAAGTAACATTCCAGGCACAAATGCAGACATAAACATTTTCAAATCATAGCTCTAATGCAGCCAGCATTCCTTGGTTCTTTTGGTCCTGATCTCCTCCTATATATCTGTATTCCTAAATGCAGGTAGTAGCTTTAGCCCCAGATGAAGTAATACCTGCGAATCTGAAAAATGAGAAGACACTCTTTGTGAAACTATCCTGGAATGAAAAGAAGTTCAGACCACTGTCCCCAGAACTATTTGCGGAGTTGGATAAGCTACGAGGAGGCAGCCCTAGGTGCCACAAGCCCATGGAAGACAAGATTAAGCGCACAGAAAGCCCTTCGCGGACCACAGCAAAGCATGTGGTCAAAAGGATTGAATCAAGGCACTCCACCTCCAAATCTCGTCAAACTTCTAACCATTCTGTCACCCCAAGAGCAAGGAAGAGGCTGGAGCTCAGCAGTAAGTGTGCAGTGGGTGACCATGAGTGATAGTGGGGCTAAAGGAATATGATAAAATATTTATTCAGGTGACAGTGTTGAGTTTATGCAACATTGGCCAGGTACTGATTGGACATGAGTGAAGGTTTCCTTTTTCCTTGAGATCTTGCTGATTTTAACATTGGCTGGGTGGCTGGCCAGGCAACACTTAGGGTTCCTCCCCACTGTGAGATTAATCCCTATTGTTTAGCATTTTGCTAGACAAAAAGATGAACATAAAAACCCTCTTTTTGAATCAATAAACTTAAAGCCCTCTCTGTTCTAGGCCCTGGGACACAGGGATGAGCAATACCTATCTCTACAGTCTAATTGGGGGAGTCCTAAAAATTAACAAGCACAGTAGTCTCTTACATATTCAAATATGGCAGCATTCAAGGTTCTTTCGGAAGCAAGAGGTGCATCTAACTGAGACCAAGACCCAGGTTCAGGGGAAGGAGGACAAGAAATCTAAGATGGGCCCTCGGTTTCTAAGCTTAGGTAGAGCTTACTGCATGAGGAGATAAAGTATCTTAAGACAATTTCAGACTAAGTAAATGCTAAAATGGTACAAGGAGAGTGTAGCATGTGTGTGAGATTTGACTAGAGCAAAGATGATTTTTGGAAAGTGGTAAGGTTAGAGAATAAGTTTAGAGAATTAGGATGAGATTTGTTTTAATCTTCCCAAACTACTTTCTGGTCACTTCCCTGCCCAGAAAACTTCCAAGAGTCCTCCTTTGTCTAATAAATGAAAAATTTTACATCTATTTCTTGGCAGACCCTTATATAGGAAAGGTTACAGGATTTGAAGTTAGAAGACTCTGGGCAAGACCCTCAGAAATCTGGCCACAACATTTTGTCCTTGTTCTACCCTTCCCTCCATGAACTTGGCTGGGCTGTTTTCATCTCTTCCACTTGGGACACTTCTCATGTCCAGACCTTTTCCCACAACATTCTCACTGCCTGGAACAATTTTCTCTGTTCTTTCCCTCCCCCTGTCTTCCATATGAATCCTACTGATCATTTAAGATTTAGCCAACCGAGGTCACTTGTTCTTTCCTCCCAACTGTTTTGGAAAAATGTAAAACCTCCAGAAAAGTTGCAAGAATCATACAATGAACACTCGTGTTCTTCAGCTATATTATCAGTTGTTAGCATTTTGTCCCATTTGCTTTCTTTCTTTGTATGTGTATGTGTATACATATATACATGTGTGTATGTGTACACATATGTATATGTCTACATATACACAACACACACACATTAGCGTGTATCTCCTAAGAGCAGGGGCATTCTCTTGTTTAACCACTTTTAACATTGATAAAATGTATTATTATATAATACAGAAGTTGACAAACCAGCCTGGGTCCAAATCCAGCCTACTTATTTTGGTATAAGTTGCGACCTAAGAATAGTTTTTTGCATTTTTAGAGGATTATATGAAACAATACAAAGAAGAACATGTGAAAGAGACCCAAAAGTGGCCCACTTTTGTTACCTAGCCCTTTTACAGAAAAAGTTTGCTGACTCCTTATCTAATAAATAGTTCCCATTCAAATTTAAACATATGAAACATTAATATAAAGAGTCAAAACTATTTAAAATAAGTGTTCTCAGAGAAGCCCCATTCCTTTCCTTATCCACCCAGCTTATTTCTACCCTACCTTCTGTAGATAACCAGTTTTGTTAGGTTCTGGTTTACCTTTCCTGTGTTCTGTAAAAATCAGCACACATGTATATTACATATATTCTTTTCCACCTTGCTTTTATACTGAAAGTATCTGAAAGTCACTCCATGGTTATTCCAAGAGATCATCCTTATCCTGTTTTTCCATATGTTGTTAGTCCTTTTGAATTTTTTGTGTACATATCAAGTTCTTTGGGTTTAAGTTATTTGTATGCTTATAGCTCTTTAGTACAGTATGTGTTTCAGGTGCTAAATATAAATATATAAAACATTTGAAAAATGCAGAAAAACAAAGAAATAATCTTTTATGACTATTTGGAAATCATTGCAGTGTTTTTTGACTGTTGATTATACTGGACCTTGAAAGTTAGGCTGAAGAACTTAGACTTAATAATACAGTTACATAATAAAAAGAGAGCGGATATGTTGAAAATATTTTGGGTGAATTGTTTTGACAGACGTGAAATGAATTGACGTATGAGGGACATTTTTATATTAATCTAGACATGAGTCACCACATTCAAAGACCTTATAGTTTTGCTTTTTCCAGAATGTCAGATAAATGGAATTATACAGTATGTATTTGAGACTGGCTTCTTAAAGCATAATGCATCGAATATGTTCCTTTTTATTGCTGCATAGTATACTTTTGTATGGATATACCAGTGACATTTGGCTTGTTTCTATTTTTTGGTGATTGTGAATGTATTAGTCAGCCAAAGGGATGCTGATACAAAATACCAGAAATCTGTTGGCTTTTATAAAGGGCATTTGTTTTGGGTAGAAGCTTATAGTCAAAAGGCCATAAAGAGAGTGACTTCCCTCACCAGTCTGTTGCCACGTGTTGGAGTAAGAAGGCTGCAGGTCTCTGCAAGGGTTCAGACGTTCTCTACCTCCTGAGGCTCAGGGGTCCCAGCTTCTTCATTTCTCAGCTGTAGACTAGCGTAAGGCTTTCT
>PVKH010039265.1:0-11210 GCA_004027955.1 Chaetophractus vellerosus | reverse complement strand
ATTTAAAGTGCATCTGTAAATATATGTAATTACAAAGATAGGTAACATTGTTGTGTACGAAGCTCTTAAAACATGTCTCACTCTCTCTGCCTAGAGTTGCCCACACCAAATCTCAGTGTGTAGTCCCATCATTCTCTCCCATTTCTCAGCAAGCTCTGTTCTTTTCCCACATTTCCCAACACACGCTTTTTACTGGCGTAACTAAACTGGCGTTTCCTTAAGTTCTTGTATGCAACATAGCCAAGAACCTAGAGGAATCCAGCATTTTCCAATCTTCAATCAGAGGAGTCTGCAAAAGTGCAAATTTCCAGGCCCCATTTTCAAAGATTCTAAGTAAGTTTGGGATGAGACCCAGAGAAGCTGTACTCTTTCCTTTTTTAACCAATGTACTAGGCCTCTTTTGAGAACCACTGTGTCTAGAATCTTTGAGGATGGCTCAGCAGAAACAAGTTCTTTGGGAAAACGCTTCAACCAAGCCTTCTCATGGTCTTCTTCCTCCTTACATGCCTGAGGCTTACTTACCTCTGTAAGCACAACTACCTGAAGGACTGAACGACTGAAAAGTGTTTGACCTGACTACATGCATCTGAATTTAGCACCACAAACTAAGTATCTATCTGGGGAGGTGGAAGAGCATGCCAAGCCTTATGAGCCACGTGGGGGAAGACAGTATGTAATCCCAGGAAGCTCAAGGACCTGAGCCACCCGACCAGCGAAGGTTAAAAAGCCGGGTTGAGTGGACTCATGCGCAGGCGCAGAAGGAAGGTGAATGATCTGTACAGTCAGGGCACGCCCTTCCCCACCTCCTTTTCGGCCTTCTCCCAACGCGCAGGTACAAAGTATGAATTAAGATGGCGGTCTCGTGGATTTGGAGTTGAAGAAGGCCTTCAAAGAGCTTCTAGCCGAAGTTATTAACACGCAAGAGAAGGTGAAGCTTGCGAACATATAGATGGAACAACTAAGCAGAATGAAAAAGCATGCACTTCTTCCAGATACAGAAATTATGACTTTGATGGATGAGACTAAAATGTGTGAAGGTCTAAGAAGAATGTTTATTCTTCAGTCCAAGGAGGTAATTCACAACCAGATGTTAGAGTAACAGAAAATAGCAGAAGAAAACATTAAAAATCTGGAAGTGATATTTGAACAGAGAGCTAAGGAAGTGAGGGAGCAAGCCATGAGCACAGCAAGTATAAAAGCACTGAGCAGAAAAAATCCTGTCTTGAGCGGAGCATGAAGGAAGCTGAGGACAACATCTGGGAGATGCTGATGGCTCGAAGGGCACAGTAGGAAGCATCTCTAGGGAAAGCTCTTCCTCTGGACCCCTTCTTTTACTGGGGAGGGAGGAGCAGTCTGTGCCAGGAACAGCCTCTCTTCTGTCCCGAAGGACATTTTCTCTGGATAGCCTAGGAACCCCACATTTTCTCCATTAGCCCGAGTACTTTGCAGATCCCAACCATGTTTTTTAATCTTGGCCCTGCCTACCACCCTTGTCCCAAGACACTCCTCTCTCCCTTTAAGTTCCAGGAAAAGGAAGAGGAGATCCAAGAGAGACAAGGAAGCTCTGCTTAAGTCTACTAGTAGACGTACTGGTCCTACCAATAAAAAGCATTTCTCCCAGATTAAGTCTGTTTGTTTTGAGTGAGGGATGAGAACAGAAGGCCAGAGAGGCAGTGGCTTTCTTCCACTTTCGTCTCAGTCCCTCTACAGGGCTAAAGCCCTGCTGCTTCTGCCTTTCCCTCCTTGGGGATGGGATCCTCCCTCTTCTTTTTTCCCTTTCTATGCAAGTTAAATTCCTCAAATTTTGGGCCTGCATGTAGTATATAGATAGGAGAGAAGGAGACCAGGGTAGAGCTGAATTTAAATGAACAGAATAATGGTTTTTCTGTGGCAGTCTACCTAAAGATGCCTTACCCTACTAAACATTCCAAAGGAAACTTCAATAATAAACCAGAAGCGCCACCAAGGCTATCTCCCTTTGGCCAAGGAAGGTAGACACCACAATCCTGAGTCCTTGTACAGGTTTAGGGGCACTGGTATGTTGGGACTGGCTTGCACCAGCTTGCAAGAGCCAATTATTAAATTTTCAGGATTTCTGTTGCAAGTTGGTTGTTAAACCGAGGCATTATTAAAAATTAAATTGTATAAATTTACAATTAAATAATAGTAAAAGCAAGGATAATAAATATTCAAAACACCTCCCTTCCAAATTAAAAAAAAAAAAGAATTTCTCAAAGAATATATACCAATCTGCTAACAGTGGTCACTTTTACAAAAGGCTTGAGATTTTTTTTAGAAAGAGAGGTAATCAAGGAGGGATTTGGTTTATTTCTTACTTTAAAGTGTTTTCCCTTATAATGGTAGTATCCATTCATTACTTATAAAATTAAAAATGGATGAAATCAAACTAACAATATTGTAAAACTAAATTAGTCCAGATTTATGGGAATGAAAGAAAGTTGAAAGGACACATCAAAAATTTTGCATAAGCTTCAGAGAATTCAAGGGCATCAACATATAAGTGCTATCTGTAACAGATGAGAAATGCTATTTTAACAAATAGGTGTATATGATCTGTACCATTATAAGTTAGAAGCTAATTACATTTTTGTCTAAGGTATTTTGCTCCTTTATGTCTTATTATAAAAGTATCTATTATAGAGATTTAAATAAGTGAAAAGAATATTGTTGATACTTAAAAAGTGCAAGTAATACACTTAGTCTTCCCTAACACCTTACCCTACCAGACACCCTACTCACTAGTGATAACCACATTAAATGTCTGGGCCTATCTCTGTATCTCCTCTTTCTTTCTAACTCCTTTTCTCACCTACCCCAGTCCATCTGTAATCCCACGAATTCTCACTTCATGATCAACTTAGCATCCAACCACTCCTCTCCACCTACAGTATTACCACCTGGTCCAAGTCATCATCATATCTAGCTTTGGTTATTGCAATAGCTTCTCCACTGGATTTTCACACACACCTCTTCCTGCCACCTCCACTGTCTTTTCTCCAAATAGCAGCCAGAATGATCAGTTTAAAGCATAAATCAGAGCATTTCACTCCTCTGCTCAGTACACTCCAAAGCCTTCCCATCTCACTCAAAATAAAAGCCACATTTCTTAGAATGGTCTTCAAGGTTGCTCTGACCTCATCTCTTCCTACCCAATCCTTCCTAGCTATGTATTTCAAAAAAACAACAGGGTATATGTGTGACCAGATATGATAATACGATCCTTCTATTACTGGGGAAATTTGGCTAAAAAGTTTGACATTCCTAGGAAAGAGAACTTCAATATATCCTGTTTTCCTTACAGTTGCTACTTAGAATACATTTTATATGTGTATTATTTGGAAAAGTAAAATGTACATTTTCTTTTCATTTAAATAGTCAAGACTAGAAATCCATTAAGGTTATTCACAGTTGCCAAGCTGATAAATGAGACCAAAGGGAAAATATATCCTAGACATAGGAATCAACTGAAGTTTTCAAGTAAGATATTTGTGATAATTATAATGTCATCTTTGATGGATTGACTCTTTGATTCTCATCTAGAAACTATCTCATATATCCCCTCAAGAAGACAAAGCTACTAATCAATTTGTGCATTTTGTTTAGCAAATCAGTTGCTATTATCACATATTTGTACGTTTATTCATGCAAATATGCTCCCTAAAGAATACTTTGCCACAAAAGTTTTATAAGACTTTATAATAAATAGGTATGCATATTTTCCCCCTAGTATTTTATAAATTAAAGAGAATTATACTTTCAAAAATTAATGTAATCTATCATACAATTAACATTTGTAGTAAGAGTATATTATCAAGAATCCTGGTCCTATTTAAAAATTCACATTTGTTGATATCACCATCAGTCTCATGAGAAAATCTTTTAAATATCAGGAAGCTGTCAAACACAGGGTGGCAGATTCAAGTTTTCCAAAATTTGAATTTTCCCGTAATAGATCAAATTTTAACTTTGGCTTCAATATTGTCAGTTATCTTCCCTTTCAGTGGCAGACTCACTTTGTTTATTTTCAAGAAAATGTCTACCATATACTCATGTCTAATAAATATAGTTTGCTTATCAATCATTTTTTTCAATGTTCATATGACATTTCCGTCTCACAGGTGCTTTTCCTCCAATGAAACATCATACTTTAGTTTGCAGCGGAAATGCTTTATGTGTACTTCACATTTTGTACCACAGAATATTAACAATGTAAGTACTTAAAGGTCAAGATTTGATAAAATTAATCATTTTTACTGCTTTGACAGGACATTTTTAAGTTTAACTGGCTTTTGTTTAACTGTATGAGTGGTGGTGAAGAATACAATGACTATTAGTACCATTGAGTACCAGTACTTTGATTTATGCTAAGGACTCAGGCATTTTACCTTCTGTTGATTTTGCAACATCAGAGAAAATAACATACCAAAAAAGACAAATATCATTATAGTATTGTTATGAAAATAGTTTTGTACCTGTGGCCTCCCTAAATAATCTTAGGTCCCTGGTTGGGTAGCTTGGACTGATGGTTTTGCTACAGCTGATTGAAACATTTATATGTATGTACATGTTGGTATGATAGGAATATGGATAAATGTTTATTTAATCTGGTAACCTACAGAAAGGACATCTTTTTTTGCTTAATTATTATTTTATCATTTATTGTAATTATTAAATTAAGACATAACCAGGAGTTAGTTGCTTTAAAAAATCTTAATGCCAGCTGTTTCACATAAATCTCTCAAAATAAAATACCTACTAAGAAAGACTTGGAAGAGACTGTAATATTTATTGTTAATACTTTCATTAATAAGACAACACCAGAGATTTATTTAATCAAAAATATTCCAGGGGGCCAGCTGTATAGCCCAGTTGGTAGGGCACCGGTTTACCATATGGGAGGCCCCGGGTTCAGTCCCCAGGCCTCCTCGAACGGGCAGACCACCTCGAGAAGGCAGGCCAACATGGGCGGGGCACGCCACTGCAGGCAAGGCACACAACTGGGGACAAAGGCAAGCCCCTGCAGGTGGGCAAAAATGGCAAGCTCGCATGGGCAAAGGCAAGCCCCCACTAGCAAGAGTGAGCCCCCACGAGCAGGCGGGCCACCGTGCAGGTGAGCTGACTCAGCAGGTCGACCCAGCAGGGGGAGACAAGCAGACACAGAGGAATGCAGAGAAAAATGAACACAGCAAGAACAAGCAAAAGGGGGGTTGGGGATGTATAATAAATAAAAATAAATCTTTAAAAAAATACATATATATATTCCAAATATCCCTTAACTATTTTTCCTTGTACAGTAATCCTCTCAAATAAAATCCAAGCCAACAAGTAAATTCATTATAAAGCCTGAAATTGAGTGGCTTAAACAACAACATTATTATTATTATTATTATATTATTTCTTATGGATTCAGTTGGTTAGCAAATCAAGAAAGGCTTGGTTGTATAATTCTTATTCAGAGTCTCTCGTATCATTGCCATCAGATAATGTCTAGAGCTAAAAAAAATGGTAGCCAGAGTAGATGGGGCTGACCAGAAATTGTATAAATCCTAACCCCCAGTCTTGTGGGTTTGAGCTCATTTATAAATAGGATCTTCAAAGTTCCTATTTGGATAAGGCCAAACTGAATCAGGGTGAGCCTTAATCCAATATGACCGATGTCCTTATAAGCAGAGGAAATTCAGATTAAGCCAGTCACTACAAGCTGGAGGAGAAGACAGAAGACAGGTAGCTGTGTGACTAAGGCAGAGATGCATCCATCTAGCAATGAAGGAAGGCCGGCAAGCCACCACCAGAACACTACAGACTTCAGAGAAAGTCTGATCCTGCTGGCACCTTGATTTTAGACTTCTAGCCTCCAAACCGTAAGACAATAAATTCCTGTTGTTTAAGGCAAACAGTTTTTGGTATTTTATTAAAGCAGCCTTGGCAAACTGAGACCCTTTCTTTTCATGTAATGTAAACTTCAGAATTAGAACAAGAAAGCAAAAGGACATTAAGTCTTAAATAAGAATAAAACAAAATAACTCTGGTCATAACAATTATAGGAAAGAATATAAATTTTACAAACACATTGCAAAAATAAATATATGACTAATAAAAAGGGAGGAGAGAGTGTAAGTGTGCATAAATGTGCTAATTTTCTTATCTTTTAAAACAGTTAAAATATCTGTCCAATTTGTAGGGAAAAACCACAGTAATTTCAATTCTTTTTATTATTTTATTTCATATTTTCATAACTATAGAGAGATCATTTAGAAACATTTAAAGTTGATTCATTTTAAAAATATAAATTTAACTTAAACTAAATTGAATATGTTTAATTAAAATATAATGTAGCATATAATCCCATTTCTAAAAAATAATGTCTATTTTTATCGGTTTAAAGTCACAAAGAGATGTCAAGACTAATGTGTTTTAAATATTAATACTGGCTATTTCTAGGTGGTGGTATTCTAAGTGATGTAAAATTTCCTGTGTTGTAATCTTATTAATGTTTTCAATGGGCACATAAAACAAGAATAAAAATAAGATTCATGTACAAGCAATAATTATATTGAACATTAAATGAAGAAACCTATTTTTCCATCTTTTCTTAACTGCCTTTGCAACAGTGGATGTGCCAATCAACTTCCTTGAATATTGTTTTTCAATCTGTTTGTAAATAAGGAGAGTGTGGGGTGGAGTCATAGATACTCCTTATATTTTTTAAAACCAGGATAAATACTCTAAAACTTAAAGGGAAATGGCATATTCAATGCACCTTCTTTGCAATTTCTGTTTCTTCATCCATATCTTGCATTTTTCTCAACACAGCAGAATTTTACAAGGAAATACATTTGAGCTGGAAAATAAGGAATGATGAATATAAGTAAAGTAACATCAAAAGAAAACATCAAAAACTGTTAAATAGTATTTTACTAGTTGATAAATAATGGCTGAATTTGTGGAATGGGAAGGACTGCTCTATTTTCAGTCTATATCTTAAAGTGAGTCAATACATCAGCACAGTATTTTATTGGTGACCCCTCCACTGTCGTTTCTCCAATGTTCTGTTCTTCTGTCCTTTCTAAGTGTTTGGTCCTCAGGGCTTCTCTTCAGGATGGCCTTGTCCCCTCATAATGTGCTTCATCACCATCAGGCATTTCTGCTTGCAGCCCATTCCCTTTATTTTTCCATTTTATCACACTACGTGAGCTTTATTGGAATCCTTATGTCCTATATTTTCAATCTCAGCCATTATCTTCTTTCATAATAGGGGTTAGGCACATGCACACAATTAACTCGTTAACATTTCTTTAATGGGGTGGCTGGAGTAGTGGAGGTGGAGCAGGGAATAAACCAGATCAGAAGTCCATAACCTAGAGACACTTCGTGTAATGGATTTTTTTAACTATCAAAGGTTTAGAGGAAAGTTGATAAATTCCCCAAAGCAAAAAGTTCATCTCAAAATTATATACCAGGGGGAGCAGATGTGGCTCAAGCAGTTGAGTGCCCACCTCCCACATGGGAGGTCATGGGTTTGGATCCCAGTGTCTTCTAAAGAAAAAAAACAAGCAGACAATGAGCAAAAAACAAACAACAATGACAACAAAAATGAGCAAAAACAATGAGCAGACAATGAACCCAAACAATGAGAAAAAAAAACAAGAAAAAAAAAGCAGAGGAGAGAGCAATCCCAAGGGGGGTCAGAGAACTATATACCAAAGGATAGCCACTACTTATCATTTTCTATTACAAGAGAACTATAATAAGAGAAAAATAAGCATTTAACTTTCTATTAAATTACATTCACTTTTTTTTCCAAACTTCAGAAAAAGGAACAGGCTCAGGAATTCTGTCTTAGTCACCTTTATTTGTTCAGCATTTGATACTTAAAATGTTTCACAGCCATTTAATTTTAAATTTGTAAGCAGCTCATTCTATTATTTTCTGATATTTCACCTATAGCAGGTGAAACACCAAATTTCACAAGTGATGTTTAACAATTTAATTGCAAATTCTGAAAAGGTCCTTCCTATTTAGGAAATTCCATGGTTGTGTGATGAATTTTTACCCTACTAATTATAATTACCATTAGAAAAAATTGGGGAGACACCAATGGACAGATTAATATCAAAATTGCTATGCCCACAAAGGATTTTGGACTCCTGGTATTTTATTTGTTTAAATTCTCTACCTTCCTTGTCCTGCAAGTATGAACAGTCTAGTAATTGGTCATTATTGCAAGTAAATATAGCTTTTCTCAAAACTTAACAGCGTATTTTGCAAAGCACCATGTCATGACTTTAAAAAGCAGAGATTGGTCTCAAAGCAAACTGAAAGGATGTTCAGAAAAATGACTCAGCATCTGTCTTTGAACCAAGCCACAGATAAATCAACAAAAGAATTGAGTTAAGTAGAGTAGCAGTATTTTAAATCAGACAGTATTTACAGGGACTAGAAGTTGCTATCATATTTCAGAAGGCAGAGATGAGGGCTCTGTCACACTTAGAAGTAATCTGTCCCAAACTTCCTTCCTCATTCTATAATGCTAGTTAATTATTTTTTTTTATTTTTAAAAATGCTTTAGATTACAAAAATGCTACATAAAAAAATATAAGGGATTCTCATATACCCCATCCCTCCCCCTCCCCCACTTTCCCACATTAACAACATCCTTCCTTAGTGTGGTACATTTGTTACAATTGATAAATTCATAGTATTTTGGGGGGGGGCTATCCAGACATACTTGGCATTTGGACCCTCAGTTTCTTTAAAACCTCATGGTCATATGGCATGGTGACAGGTATCAAAATCTTATCAAGAAACAATTGAATTAGTATCAGTTAAATAATAGATAAAACTCACCAGCCTAGTGAGAACATTCTTTCTTTCTTCATTCTTGAGCTTTTATCTACATCCCAAAGACTAAACCAAAAGAGCATTTTTAGAGGTTGGGCATGAGGACCAATTATAAAGTTAGACACTAAAGTTAGCTGCCTTTGTTTTCAACCAATTCTGTATTTTCTCAATGGAATAAACATGCCTAGGACAGGCAGCAGGCAAACTTAAGTTATCCCTGTAGGTATGCCTGTGTCTCCATGTTTAGAATGCAGGAGAAGGCTATATTTATAGGCTATAACAAGTTGCGTTTGAGACTTGCTGAGTGTGAAATATTAGACCATATAATATGGTGACTATAATTTATGTTAAATGTGATGTTTTAGGTACACATCTAGAAAATCATTTAGTATGGTTGAGAATTCACTCACTGGATATGGTCAGACACTTTTCCACAGAAATCCTGTTCCAGAGGCTGCTACAAGTGTTTCAGGTTTTTTTTCCTCCCAATATCAGTTGCTTTTGTAATTTGCTTAATGATTGTTTTCATTGTTGTTTTCATTGGTGAAAGTAGATCCTTGTTCTTAGCATAGTGGATATTTTAATAATAGGACCCACATTGTTTAAATCAATAATAATTGAATTATGTGGACTGGCTAAAATATTTTAGGTGCACTCTCCCCTTTATGAAGCGGTTATGAGAATCTCACAAATCCTAAAGCCTGTAGCATTAAGAAATATCCCGGGGACTGGCTGTAGCCCAATTGGGCTCTGGTCTACCACATGGGAGGCCCCGGGTTCGGTTCCTGGCGCCTCCTCGAGCGGGCAGACTGCCTTGAGAAGGCAAGCCACCACGGGCAGGGAAAGCCACCATGGGCAGGGCAAGCTGCCTCGAGCAGGCAGGCTGCCGCATGGTGAGCTGACTTGGCGGATCGCCGCAGCAGGGGGAGACAAGCAGACACAGAAGAACACAAAAATGAACACAGCAAGAACAAGCAGAAGGGGGGAGGGGGATCTATAATAAATAAATAAATAAATCTTAAAAAAAAAATAGAAATATCCCTCAATTGTCCTGGATTCAGCCATTATATAGCACAATTCTGGAAGATAATTCCATCAGAAGGGTAAAATAATTCCCTATCTTAAAAACTATTTCTGAAAGTGCTGGTTTGCAAACTGTTACTGGTTGTTTTAACAGCAATTTTATGGCAATTTAACAGAATAATTTTAAGTCCATTGAATCTAATAATAATTTTAATAATCTAGGACTTACGGTTTTTATGTAGTTTTTAATAATTTATTTCTCTAGATTTTTATTTAAACTTCACAGAAGTATTCATATGGGGTGAACTGAAAATAAGAAATACAGAATGTTCCTTCACCATTATATACACACTGCTCTAAAATGTACTGATATGCCTCCAGTGATCTCTTCATTGCAAGGACTTGTCAGATTATTTTTCAATGATTTAGAGAACTAAAACATTCAGTTTAAACAAGTATGAACTGTTTTGTACTTGCTTATTAATAAATTCTGTATGTATGGTGGAATTCAATCTGAAATTAACTTGCATTGTAGACTGGCAATAGTGTTGTTAAGGAAGACTTAACATTCACCCAGTTTGAATAAACTTTTGTGACCAGATTGACTTAAATTGGTTTACAACATCATCTGAAAAAATCAGTATGGAGCTTAAAAGGAGATCAACCTGGGATCAATAGTTTTGGGCTTCATCAATATACAAGGCAATTGATGAGGCCTCATGTACAAGTGAGATCACGCAGATTTAGTGATTAGACTGAGAGTGCAAAGTGTTGAAGACACAACATTGTGTAAAAACAATCTTTAACCATTTGACAAAAAACAAGTTCTGAAAGTTATTATTATTTTATTATATTCAGTTATTACATGATGGATCATTTTCTTCTTCTTCGTTAATAACCCCATTTCTATATATGAAGACTTTCCTTTTGTGTTGAATATCATAGAGATATTTTGAAAAATCATTATAGCATTTAACACTAATATCATAATTGTTTATTTATATTACTATCTTCCAAAAAAGAAAGTGTAAGTAGCTCAGAATAGGATCATATTTATCCATCTTTGTGTTGCTCTAGTTCTCTAATCAGTACCTAATTCAATGTCTGGCTTATAATAAGCAATCACTGACTAGTAGATAGATATATGAGATAGATAGAAAGATAGATAGGTAGATAGATAGATGATAGATAATGTGTTCATGTGTACATATGTGTATACATATAAGCAAATATACATATATACACATAATTATGATAATTATGTCCATTTGGATGATTTTAAGGACTCAAGGGATTTCACAAAGCATTAAGAAAGTTAAGATACA
>PVKH010039264.1:0-11205 GCA_004027955.1 Chaetophractus vellerosus | reverse complement strand
ACTGAAAAATTACACCAAAAGTACAGGGAATTCCCTTATAACTCCCCACACCCACACACATAGTTACCCCTGTTGTTGACATCTTAGATTAGTGTGGTACATTTGTTACAGTTGAACCAATATTGAATCATTGCTACTAATCAAACTCTATAGTGTACTTTATGGTTTACACTTTTGCTGTTCAGTTCCATAGGCCTTGACAAATGTGTAATGTTATTTGTCCATCATTTCAGTACTATACAGAAGAATCTCAGGGCCCCAAGTATGCCCTGTTCCACCCACTCATTCCTTCCCTCCCTTTTGAATCCCTGGCAACCACTATCTTTATATCAATATTACAAGTTCTTCCACCAACACAAGATAATATCCACAATAACAACTAATCTGCTTTGGTCCACCCCCTCCTCAATTGTTCATTCCCCAATCCTGAGGGACCTGGGACAATGTCTGCTTTGACAGCCCCAGGCTGCCAGGGGTCCCAGATACCATGTGGCAAATGGAAGGAATTATCCTGTCCACAGCTGCAAACACTCCCCATATTGGAGAGGGGGTTGAGACATGTCCATCATCATTGTTTTGTTGGTTGTCCAGGGCAAGCCCAAAGAACTAGAGGGTAGGAGTTGTCTGCTACTCTGCTGGGATCCAGGGCTCAGCCAGCATATGAACAATCTGAAGATTTAAGTCTCTGTGAAATATACTTAACCAGTACATTGAAAATTATAGGTTCAAATAAAAGAAGTAGAAGAATCATGATTAGGAGAGTTATACACGAGAATAACTATGTTATATTGGGGAAATAGATTATCATATATTCCCAGACAGGGCCCACCTAAGGGGTGTTGATTTCATGGTGCTGTACGCTTTGCCTCTGTTGTCCAGATGTCCCTAGAGCCCTCCAGAGTGCTTTTGTTTGAGGCTTTGTTTACTGTGGCAGTTAGTGAAATCTGTCTGAGACCTGCATAAGTGTAACCTCCTTAATGTCCTCCCACGTCACTTTGAAATTTCTTAGCCATAAAAACTCTTTTATTTGTTTAGCCCTTTTGGTCAAGGTCTTTTTCCAAATGCATTGTTGATTAATGCTTTGTAATAATCCCTCAGTGCCAGGGAGGCTCATCTCAGGAGTCATGTCCCACATTAGGGAGAAGGTAGTAGGTTTATTTTTAGAATTTGGATTAGAGAGAGGCCACATTTGATAACAAGGAGGTTATCAGGAGGTAACTCTTAGGCATTTATAATTAGGCTAAATTTAATTTTTATAAGAATAAGATTCATATGTATAAGCATAGAGATCAAGGACTTGGTATACAGGCATTTTTCTTTTCTTAGGCATGGTTTATATTTTCTGGAGATTTTTGCCATTTTATTTGAGAAAGCAGCAAGGCTTCTCCAGGATGGAGGTTTAATTTTTTTTTCACTGCTTTGTGGGCCTCTATCCATTGAGAAAACATTCCTATAACAACACAAACACATTCATATCCCATGGAAATATGTTTTAGGTGCATTTTCCCCATATATCACCTCACTATCAACATCCTGTACTAGTAATGTACCTTTGTTATAGATCCTGAAAGAACATTCTATATTTGTATTCTTAACTACAATCCTTGGCCACCCCAGAATTCACTGAGTTATACAGTCACCCATTTTATCCTCTAGTTTTCCTTCTAGCCTCATGGACATACCAAAACTTCCCCTTTCAACCATGTTCACACTTATATTTCAGCACTATTAATTACACTCACATCACTGCAGCCCCATCACCTCCGTCCATTTCCAAACCATTACCAAATTATAAATTCTTCACAGATTAAGCATCAACTCACCAATTCCTACACCCCTCCTATCTTTTGGCACCCTATCTTTCAGACTCTCCCTCCATGAGTCTGCTCACAATCCTTCATTCATATCTGTGAAATCATGCAGTATTTGTCCTTTTGTGTCTGGCTTATTTCACTCGGCATAAGGTCCTTGAGGTTTACCCATGTTGTCATATGTGATATGTGTCAAAACTTCATTCCTTCTTACAGCTGAATGATAGTCCATCATATATATATACACCCCACATATTGTTTATCCATTCCTCTGTTGATGGACACCTAGGTTGCTTCCATCTTTTGGCAATTGTGAGTAATGCTGCTATGAACATTGTTGTGCATGTATCTGTTCCTGTCCCTGCTTTCAATTCTTCTGGGTGTATATCTACTAGTGGGATTGCTGGATTTCATGGCAATTCTATACTTCACTTCCTGAGGGACTGCCGAACTGTCCTCCACAGTGGCTGCACTATTTTACATTCTCACCTTTATTATTACTTCAGCCATTTTGTTCTTTGGTTTTTATATGTCATAACTTTTTCTCTCTTTTCCTTTACTGCAAGCTACTTTTCTGTATAGTTGATCATTTGTGTTGTATCTCTCTGATTCCTTTCTCATCTCTGTTTCTGTATATTTTTAAAATACTTCCTTTGTGGCTACCCTGGAGACAATCATGTCTATAACATACTAATTCGAAAAGATACCAATTTAGCTTCAATAGAATGTAATTTCTCTACCCCCAATCCCTCCAATTCCATTCTGAATTTTATTTTTGTATCACAGAATCTCTTTATATTTCTCACGCCCATTATCAGGAAATATGACTTTTTCCTATTCATTTGTAGCCTGACTCTTTTAGGAATTAAAGAATAGAGCTATATATTGAGAATCCAGTACTATTGAATTTTGCATTTACCCTTTTAGTTACCTTTGCTAACGATCTTCATTTCTTCACACTAGAACAAACCACTCTCTCCTGTATTTTCCTTTCAATCTGAAGAACTCCCTTTAGGAATTCTTGTAGGGCAGGTCTTTTGTTGATGAACTCTCTCAGTTTTTGTTTACCTGTGACTATTTTAAGCTCTTCTTCATTGTTGAAGAACAGTTTTGCAGATAGAGAATTTTTGGCTGGCTGTTTTTCTTTTTCAGTACCTTAAATATATGATACTACTACATACTCACCTCCATGGTTTCTGATTAGAAATTGGCACTTAGTCTTATTGAAGATCCCTTGTATGTGACAGATTGCTTTTCTCTTGCTGTTTTCAGAATTCTTTCTTTATCTTTGGCATTTGACTTTCTAATTAGTATGTGTCTTGGAGAAGATCTATAAGGGTTTATTCTGTTTATATCTTACATAAGAGTTGGGAAATTTTGAGACATTATTTCATCAAATAATCTTTCTGCCTCTTTTCCCTTCTCTCCTTCTGAGGCATGCATGATGTATATATTTGTACATGCTGTTACTCAAGTAGTCTCTGAGCTACTGCTCAATTTATTTTCTATTCTTTTCTCTATCTGTTCTTCTTACTGTATTATTTTGATTGTCCTGTCTTTCTGTTTGCTGATTCTTTCTTATGCCTGTTCAAATATGCTCTTGCTTTTAAAATTCCATGACTGTGCCTTTCATTTCCATCATTTCTGTTATGTTTCTTTTTAAACTTTTGCATTCTTCTTTATGCTCACATATTGCCTTCTTAATATCCTTTGCTCTGTATCATCAATTAGTTTCTTTTCCTTCATCTCCTTGGATTGATTTAGGAGATTTGTTTGAACTTCTTTGATTAGTTATTCTAAATTCTGTGTTTCCTCTGAAGTTTTGATTTGTTCCCTTGACTGAGCCATATCTTCCTGTTTCTTAATATGGCTTATACTTTTTTGCATATGTCTGGGCATATGATTATTTAGATGTGTTGACGCTAAAGATCAGTTTCTCCCTCTTGCCTAGGGTTTTATTGTTGATTGGCTTTGTGTTAAGGCTCTTTTTTGATGCTTGGTTCAAATTATTCTGGACCTTTAGAGTAGTCTGTGTTTGACTGTTCAGATTTCTCAGCTAATCTGCACCTAATTCTTGTCCTAGATATGTGGCACATTTTTTTAAGAACTATATAATTTTGAAGACTTTATTATACCTTAAAGAATAGATATATGATCCATGTTTATGCAATTGTCCATTTAAAATTCCTGAGATTATGGTTTTAAGCTCAGATTAATTTTTTTCCTAAAGTAATACTATCCAAAACATTTTGCTGGGGCAGCACTATTTTTTTTCCTTTTTTGTTTTCTTTTTTTTATATTAGAAGTTGTGTGTTTACAAAACAATCATGGACACCATACAGGATTCCCAAATATTGCCCCACCACCAACACCTTACATTGTTTTGACACATTTGTTACAAATGATGAAAGAACATCTTCATAATATTACTGCTATCTATAGCCCATAGATTATATTTGATGTATTTTCCCCCAAACCAGCCTAATATTAATACCATGTATTAATAATGTACATTTGTTATAGTTCATGAGAGAACATTCTCATATTTGTACTGTTAACTGCAGTCCATTGTTCACCTCACAGTTCACTGTGTTATACAGCCCTCTGCCTTGTACAATCTATCCAGTATACCCTCAGTGGTTCTCAGTTTCATCGTGAAGTTGTGCTGTCACCAGCTCAGCCCATTTCAGAATGTTTTCATTACTCCAAAAGGAAAAACCCCAAACTCCCTTATACCCCCCATTATTGACTCCTAGCATTGATATAGTCTGTTCTTTGCCATTGCTGTAAAAATATTATAATATGACTGTTAACTATAGTTTATACATTACATTGGTTGTATATTTCCCATCTATTTCCATATTGTTAACACCTTGTAATAGAGGAACATTCTTGTAATTTTTATTATTGTAATTTTTATTATTAACCACAATCATCACCCACCACTGAAATCACTGTTATACAGTTCCTAGATTACTCTCTAGCTTTCTTTCAATTGACATTTACCTCCATAGACTACCCTGTTACACTCCCTATACTGTGTTACCATCACTCTATCCATTTCCACACATTGCAACACACTATATTAAACATTCTACACACATTCAACATCATCTCTCCTTTCTAAACCCATGTTCTATCTCTTAGTAACCTATACTCTATAGTCTAACTCCATGAGTTTACTCATTGTATTTAATTCATATTAGCAAAACCATACAATATTTGTCCTTTTACATCTGGCTTATTTCACTCAACGTAAAGTCCTCAAGTCTCATTCATGTTGTCATATGCATCCCAACTTCATTTCTTCTTACAGCTGAATGGTATTACAGCATATGTATATACCACATTTTGTTTATCCATTCATTGGTTGATGAACACTTGGGATGTTTCCATCTTTTAGCAATTGTGAATAATGCCATTATGAAAATAATTGTGCAAATGTCTGTTTGCATCCTTGCTTTCATTTCTTCCAAATATATTCCTATATTCCTAGTAGTAGAATTACCAGTTCATATGGCAGTTCTATATTTAGCTTCCCAAGGAACCACCAAACTGTCTTCCACAGAGGCTACAGCATTTTACATTCCTACCAACAGTGAAGGGGTGTTCTGATTTCCCTGCATCCACTCTAGCACCTGTAGTTTTCTGTTTTTTAAATAATGGCCATTCTGTAAGGCATGAAATGATAACTTGTAGTTTTGATCTATAATGCATCTATATTCATTAAAGAATTTGGTGTGTAAGTTTCTTTTTTCATAGTATCTTTATCTGGCTTTCATAGTAGGGTGATGTTGGCCTCATAGAATGAGTTTTGTAATATTACCTTCTGTTCAATTTTTTGGAAGAATTTGATCAAAATTGGTCTTCGGTCTTCTTTGACTGATTGGTAGAATTCACTTGTGAAGCCATCTGGTCCTGGGCTGTTCATTTTGGGGAGGTTTTCAATGACTGTTTCAATGTCTTTACTTGTGATTGGTTTGGTGAAGTATTCTATTAGTTCTAGGGTCAGTGTGGGTTGCTCTTGTGTTTCTAGGAATTTGTCCATTTCATTTACGTACAAGTTATTGGTTTACAAGTTGTTCATAGTATCCTCTTATGATCTCTCTTATTTCTGTGGTGTCAGTGGTAATGCCCCCTCTCTCATTTCTGATTTTATTTATTTGCATCTTCTCTCTTTTTTTCTTGTTCAGTCTAGCCAAGGGTTTGTTGATTTTGTTGATCTTCCTGAAGAACCAAATTTTGGTTTTGTTGATTCTCTCTATTGTTTTTGTTCTCAATTTCATATATTTCGGCTCTGAATGTTATTATTTCTTTCCTTCTGCTTGCTTTGGGATTAGTTTGCTGTTCTTTTTCTATTTCCTCCAAGTGTGCATTTAGATCTTACATTTTAGTTCTTTTTTCTTTTTTAGTGTAAGCATTGAGGGTTATAAATTTCCCTCTCAGCACTGCCTTCACTGTATAGGTTTTGATATGTTGTGTTCTCATTTTCTTTCATTTTGAGATATTTAGTGGTTTCTCTTGCAATTTCTCTTTGATTCACTGATTATTTAAGAATGTGGTGTTTAACTCCATATATTTGTGAATTTCCCCTTTTCCTGTCTTTTATTGATTTCCAGCTTCATTCCATTATGATCAGCAAAAGTGCTTTGTATAATTTCAATCTTTTTAAATTTAGTGAGATCTTTCTTGTAACCCAACATATGGCCTATCCTGGAGAAGGATCCATGAGCCCTTAAGAAGAATGTGTATCTTGTTGTTTTGGGGATATAATGTTCTCTATATATCTGTTAGGTCTAGTTCATTTACCATATTATTCAAGCTGCCTGTTTCCTTATTTAACATATTTCCAGATGTTCTATCCAATGCTGGAGTGGTGTATTGAAGTCTCCAACTATTATTGTAGAGATGTCTATTCTCCCATCAGTTTTGCCAGTGTGTGCCTCATGCATCTTGGGGCACCCATGTTAGGTGCATAGATATTTATTATAGTTATTTCTTCTTGGTGAATTGCCCCTTTTAGTAATATATAATGACCTGCTTCATCTCTTATAACAGTTTTGTATTTAAAATATATTTTGTCCAATATTAGTTTTACTACTTCAGATCTTCTTTGATTACTATTTGCATGGAATATCATTTTTCAACCTTTCACTTTCAACCTTATTGTGTCATTGCATCTCAGGTGAGTCCCTTGTAAACAGCATATAGATGGCTCATTTTTAAAATCCATTCTGTCAGTCTAAGTCTTTTGATTAGGGAGTTCAATCCATTAATGTTCAATGTTATTACTGTAAAGGCATTACATCCATTTTATCCTTTGGCTTTCCATTGTCAAATCTTACCATTGTCTGTCTTTTTACCCTTTTAGCTACCCTTACTAATAATCTTCATTTCTACACTCTTCTCCAAGTCTCTTGCCCTTGTCTTTTCCTTCCAGGTTGCAGTACTCACTTTTATATCACTTGTAAACCTGGTCTTTTGTAACAATCTCTCTCAGTCTTTGTCTGTGAAGACTTTAAACTCACCCTCATTTTTGAAGGGCAGTTTTTCTGGATAAAGAATTCTTGGCTGGAAGTTTTTATCTTTCAGTACCTTAAACATATCATTCCATTACCTTCTTGCCTCCATGGTTTCTGATGGGAGATCAGCACTTAGTCTTTTTGAGCTTCCCTTATATGTGGTACATTGATTTTCTCTTGCTGCTTTAAGATTCTTCTCTTTATCTCTGGTATTTGACATTCTGAATAGTAGGTGTCTTGGAGTAGGTCTAGTCACATTTATTCTGTTTGGGGTGCATTGTCCTTGGATATTGATATTTATGTCTTTCATGAGGATTGGGAAATTTTCAGTCATTATTTCCTCAAATATTCTTTCTGCACCTTTTCCATTCTTTTCTCTTTCTGTCTTCCTGTCTTTTCAAGTTCAGATGCTTGGATTCATTTATTCTGTCCTTAGTCTCTAATGTTTTTTTTCTTCTTTTTCTTTTTAGGAAGAACTGGGGATTGAACCGAGGACCTGATACATAGGAAGCAGGAACTCAAACAACCGAGCTACACCTGTTCCCCGCTAATGTATTTTTAATCTCATCCTTTGTGTCTTTCATTCCCATAACTGTGTTACTTTTCATTCCAGGCTTTCAAATTGTCCTTTTTGCTCACCCAGTATCTTCTTAATATCCTTTATCTCTTTAGTCATATTTTCCTTCAACTCCTTGCATTGATTTAGGAGATTTGTGTAGATATAATTGATTAGTTTTCTTAAATCCTGTGTCTGCTCAGGATTTTTAATTTTTTCCTCTGGCTGGAGCCATATCTTCCTGTTCCTTAGTATGGTTTGTAATTTTTCCCCTGATGTCTAGGTATCTCATTATGTTGGTGAATTTACTGTGATTGTCAATTTCTGTCTCTTGCCTAGTGAGTTTGTTCATGGCTCTTCTTTGATTTTTGGTTCAACCTATTCGAAGTCTTTAAAATTGCCCAGCTTAAATGATCAAAATAGGATCAGGGACCCACTAATATGGCACAGACCAGGTCCAAGGGGTTTGGGACATGAGAGACTTCAGAGCTCTTTTCTTATTGCAGTTTACAAACCTGCTAGCAAATGGCACTCTTTGGCAAATCTTTGCATGGAGGTGTGTCTTTCAACCTTCACTTGCCGGTGTTTCTGGTCTGGCCAGTGTCCAGATGCAAAGTGGGCTCTGTTGGCCAAACTCACTGAAGAGAAACCACTCTCCACCCTCTGCTGTACTCTCTTTCTTCCCAAGAAGGAGGATGTCTGTTCCCTTCTCAGTAAGCTGCAGTGAGCCAGCAGTGGGTTTTACTGAGGCTTTGCACCTTGAGGGTGGGGGATGGTGTCATTCCCAGCCACAGGGGTAAGTCATGTTTTTCATTTTAGCTTCTTTTTCTCTGTCCCTTTCCCTCCTGGGAGAAGCACAGCACCCTCCTGCAGACCCAAAGTAGCTCCTTTGGACGGCTTTTTGCTGTTTTTGTAAGAGAGTCATGCCTTGCCTACATACTCTAATGCCATCTTCCCAGAAGTCTTCTGTGGAACACTTAAAAATTGTCCCTTTTGTGCAATTGTTTCGCCTCCAGGGGAAAGTTTCCTTTCCTCTGTTCCTTCTCCAGGAATCTTGATCTGTTTTGTAAGGTTTTGTGCAGAATTTCCCCCCCTGCTCCTATGATTTGTTTAAATTCTCTCTCTCACTCAGTGCCCCCTTTTCATTACACTTTTCGGTTTGGGACCCATCTTGTCTTACAGCAGTTCAGATTTTACCTTTTTTTTCATGAAGCTTTTCTGCATATCCCATTAGGGTATCCCGACTGGGGGAGCCAAATGGAGTCAATCCAAAAGAGTCCATTTTGTGTTTAGGTGGTCCAGCAAACAGGAATTGGTTTGAGTGTGTGCATCTCTTGGCAACAGGTCTGCTGGTGGTCTCTTTTTTCCCTTTAGGCACTGTAGCAGTTTGGCAGTTTGATATAGTTATGAATTCCAGAAATAGACATTGGATTATGCTTGTAAACTGGTCTGTTAATCTGGGCATGATTAAGTTATGATTAGGGCATTGTCTGGGCCACGTTAGTAGGGCACTGAGCCTCACCCCTTGGTGGGTGGGGTCTCAAAGATAAAAAGACATGGCAAAGGACAGAGTTGGAGTAGTTTTGAGTTGGAGTTCTGGAAAGTAAGTGTACAGAGGAGCTTGGTCATGAGGAAAGAGAGAAGGCTCTGGGAAGAGAAGCAAGCCATTTGCCTGATAGTCTACAGCTGGCCTTGCGGCATGAAGCAAGCCAGAGAGAAACGCAGCCCTGGGAAGAGAGGAACCCAAGAAGCCTGAACCCTGGCAAACATTGGCAGCAGTCTACCTCCAACACGTGGCAACAGACTTTGGTGAAGGAAGAAACGTATGCTTTTTGGCCTGGTAACTGTAAGCTTCTACCCCAAATAAATACACTTATAAAAACCAACAAATTTCGGCATCAGCACCCCGTGGCTGACTAATGCAGGCATTTTTGTATGTGGCACTCCTCAGTTGCTTGTGTTCTGGGTCTCTGCAGACTTGGGTCCCTGTGCCTGCATATGCATGCGGTTCTAACTCGTTGCTGTGAATGACTCTATGATCCGTATCCATGGCAGGAGTGACCGGGCTGTGCTGCCTCAGTGTGACTCTTAAGCTGCTTGGGACCAAGTGAGGGGGAGGGATCCAGGCTGGTGGGTCTGGGATGTAAACCTCCTACCTGATTTTGGTACCTATGCCCTTTTTCTTCATTTCAGCTTTTGTGGAGTCCTTCTCCAGCTACTATCATTCTGGGGGTTGTCCTTTCTCGCACTTTCTTGAAAATGTCCTTTGATACACAAACGTGTTTAATTTTTATGAAGTCCAATTTATCTATTTTTTATTGTTGCTTGTGTTTTTTGGTCCTGGATCCCAAGTCATGAGGATTTGCTCCTGTGTCATCTTCTAACAATTTTATGGGCTTAGCTTTTATATTTAGGTCCTTGATCCATTTGAGTGAATTTTTATATAAGGTGTGAGATAAGAATCCAACTGTATTCATTTGCATGTGGATGTCCAGTTTTCTAAGAATGTTTGTTGAAGAGACTATTCTTTCCTCATTCCATGAACTTGGCACCCTTGTCGAAAATCATCATTGGCCATAGATATATGGGTCTAAATCTGCACTTTAAATTCTATTACATTGCTGTTTTGATTTCTGTAGCTTTATAGTAGGTTTTGAAATCCAGAAATATGAGTCCTCCAACTTTGTTCTTCATTTTCAAAATTATTTTGGCTCTTTGGGCCCCTTGTAGTTCTATATGAATTTGAGGATCAGCTTTTCCATTTCTGCAAAAAAGTCTCCTGGAATTTGGATAGAGATTGCATTGAATCTAAAAATTGTTTTGGATATATAATTGATATCTAAATTAAATATTCTGATCCATGAACATAGTGTGTATTGCCATTTATATATTGCTCCAATCTCTTTCAGAAATGTTTTGAAGTTTTCAGTGTGCAAGTGTTTCACATTCTTAGTTAAATTTATTCCTAGATATTTTACTTAGATGCTATGGTAAATGGAATTGTTTTCTTCATTTTCTCTTCAGATTGTTCGTTGCTAGTGTATAGAAACAACTGATTTTTGTTTGTTGATCTTGTACCCTGCCATTTTGCTAAATTTGTTTATTAGCTCTTGTAGCTTTCTTCTGGATTCCTTTGGATTTTCTATATACAAGATCATGTCATCTGCAAATAGAAATAGCTTTACTTCTTCCTTTATAAATAAGATACTTTTTGTTTTTCTTGCCTAATTGCTTTGGGTAGAATTTCCAGTGCCATACCGAAAGCAGGGATGAAAGAAAGCATTCTTGTCTTGTTCCTAATCTTAGGGGGGAAGCG
>PVKH010039263.1:0-11193 GCA_004027955.1 Chaetophractus vellerosus | reverse complement strand
TTGTCTGTGCCTTTTTTTTTCCTGACATATTCATTCTCAGTTCAGCAGGAAGCTGTCATTTATACAGCTCCTCACCATACTCAGGATAGCCATGAGTCTCTTCTGGCGATTCAAATTAGGCTTCTGTTCACTGGATCAGGAACTCTTCTGCTTATACAGATCAAGTGAGAATTTAACAGATTTCTCATCTGTTTCTTTTCTAGCAACACCATGCTCAACTCATCCCTCAATTTTCCACAAGTCAGATTATTGTGATTACTGCTTTGGCTCCACTGTCCTTTATAGTAACACTGTTGACCTTATCTTTAGTGATTAATGCCACAACATGGCATGCAATGCTCCCCATGCCATTTTTGGATCCCAGTTTAATGGTAGCAGTTTCCACTGTAATTTCTGACCTACAGATAAGAATACCCATAGAGAAATTCAAGGAGGGTTGGGCTCTTCTCATAAATTTATTTCTCATAGTTGGGATGAAAAGCGTGTGCTCATCCAGGTAGGGTGGGCCTGTCTCACATCATAACTACATTGTAACATTCCGACTTCCCTACGCCTTTTTATACCTTTCTCTACAATGTAGCAAGACAGTTCTGGCATTTCACCTTCATTTAGAGTAGGCCAAACTTGGGTCCATGTTTCAGCCAATCAGCCAAACTGTTGACCCTTTGAGCTAAAACATTGAACACAGTATTTCTGCCTAGTGGACTCTAATTAATAAATTCATCCTTATCATACTTTATATTCCTTCCACCACATTCCCACACCCTTAATATTCATTCCCACATATATTTCCCAAATTTCTCTTGCTATAAATTGGAATTTTATTCATGTTGGTAACTGGCCAAATTATTTTGCCATTCCTCTTTGACTCATGCCTAAAATTTCTGTCTTGAAATGTTGTACATTTAGCTTACTCTTTCTTTCCACCTTTTAGACAGACCACCATGAATTTATGCTGTTTCTAATATGCGGGGTTTTTTAAACTCAAAGTAGAAAGCTTTGACTATTTGATTCATTCTGCTATTATATTTTTTCAGAGGCTGCTAAAGGGGGAACCTCAGTGTTTACAATGTCTGAGTTTCCGTATATCATAAAAGCTAATTACTGCCTCAGAACCTGGACTGCTTCCATCTCAAATTGTCATGGAGGAACAATGTTCCCCAGTTCCCTTGACTCAGCTAATCAACCATTTTATAGTTTGTATTTGCAACACCCCCTTTCTCACTTGTATTTGCTGTATTTCTGATTTACAGAAACTCTACACACTAATTTAAGAAAGTTGAGAATTGTATTTATTTATGTTACTGAAATTGTGGGAAAAGAGAAGCAGAGACTGTCCTTGGGGTTCATAAAACTTGAATACTATCGAGATATTCTCTTTTTATTTGTCTGTATTTCTCTCTTCCAGTTGGCTTGGTTCTTTCTGGCCAGCTGCTCAGGAAAGAATGAATCCACAACTACAGATAGTTCGAGGCACACATCCATAAAGCCTCAGGCATCCAAGAACAGAACACAGGAATTTCGTTGCCAGCTAATGCAAGACCATGCACAAAGAAGGCTTCTGGTGGCCCATGCTTTACTGATATGCTCATCCTTAGATCAAACACTGTGGCCAGAGAGTAATGAATTTTACCATGGCTTACTCGCTCATACCCAAAGCCATGGGACTGGTCTGTAACCAGGGGAAAGTGCTTTGAAAGGAGATGGAAAAACACAGAAAATGAACATATTTTTATGCTGCCAGCAAATTTTTGTGTTCAATTTAAAAGTGCAAAGCAGATGTTTATAATTTACTTCAATTCCCTTTAGCATTTGTCAATTAGTATCATCTTTATCTCCTTTTACTATGCTATGTTTTGAACCTTATGTTTTCCATTTCAGAATATTTTCCTAGATCCTATGGATCTGTGTGTGTGTGTGTGCGTATGTGTGTGACTGCGTGTGTTTAATTTTCAAAGAAAATCAAATACACTATGATTGGAGTCCCCTCTGTTATCCATTATTGTTTAACTGGTTACTGAAAGAAAAAAAAATCTCTTCTTGGGTCATTTGTGTTGTGAACTGACTTAATGGTTAGACATTAGCCATTCATAAAGATCTTTTGTTAAATATTGTGTGCCTTTAAAAATTAACAGTAGGTGGGAGAGTGGTATACATCCATTCTCCTTCAATCTCACTAGTAGTTTCTATGTTCCAGTGAAAGTTCATCTCCTCTAAACCAAATTCTGAAAAATAAATATATGCAATGGAAAACGGGCAAAAATGATTGAAAAAAACATTTATTTCTAGAATTGGGAAAACTCTATTTTTTTTTTCCAGGAAATCCAACAAATGCCTTGCATGAAATACAAGGGCATTATAGTCTTAGTACCAAACTTGCTAAAAATCGAGCTGGATCAGCAGAGTGCACAGAAATAAAGAGAGCTCTGCATTCAGAGTGCAAGTTCAAAATTATGAACTTACTGATCATGGTAGACATCTTTCCCTTTTTTATGCATTAGCAATGTACCAAACTACACATTTTGATTATCTTTTATTCCACCAGTGAAATTGTTCTCTAACACTGTCATACTAAGTAACAAACAGTATGATGGATGTTTTTGTCATATTTGAAGTACCTAAGTGGTCATGTCTGAAGTGTGCATTCCTAACTGGGTTGCTTAGAAGACTAACCACCCTCTACTATGGTGTAGATTTGAGTGCACCAATGCCCATTTACATATGGAAGAAGTTTAAAACAGATTACTCCACAGTCAATGTAATAGGATGTTAGAAGGCTAGATTATGCAAATATATATTGCCAGTTCAAAGTCAAGTCATCCTGCGTAAGGTTATCAGGGAGTTAGGAATGGAAATGTTTATAAATATTTCCTCTGATGTGTTTAAAAGAAAACAAAAACAAAAACTCAGTAAGAACTAGTTTTCTATATTTACTTTTCATCCAGCCTGTTCTCCACTTCAGGTACCAAGGTGGCTAGACTTGACATCTCTTTTGTTTCAGCAACCCAGTGAATCAAGAAAGTGGACTGCTGCTTTAGGAAATTCAGCTATATTGTCAGTGAAATCTGCACTAGCATAATTCTGCCAATGTCTTTTTCTTAGTGGCTGCACTTTTTTTAGAACTCAGATGGGTGTGTTTAGAAAGTCTAAGTGACCATGAGTTTATCAAGTTTTCTGGGTAGTTCCTAAGAGTCCCGTGATTTGGTCTCACTGCTAGAAACTGTCCTTCCTTGTCGTGCTCATCCTCCACCTCCACCCGCCACTGATCCACTTTCACAGGGATGAGAAATGCTGTATTGACCCTCAATGCTTTATTCAACTGTCGTCATGCTTTAACTCTAGAGTAACCCATTTTCACTTTAAGGCTCTTGGTAGCTCCAGCATATTTTCGAAAATATAGCCAGTGTATTTTTTCCTTGTTGTTCTGCATAAGTATATAATTTTGGTTGTTTAACTTGCTATCTAAGAGAGGGACGTGGGTATTGTTTATTTGGTATTGTTACATCATGTTTCTCAGAAGTCTTCTTAGTAGTCCTTTGTTTGGTATTCTTGACATCTTGTTTCCATTCAGCATACGATTTTTTTCAGGCTAAATTTCCTACATATATTCCTATTAAAGTAAATTCTTAGCTATTCATACACAGTATATATTTTAGAATAGTTTTATTCAGAAAACTGTTACTGGATAGAAAAATATTACTGTTTATTAGCATTAGTAGTTTTTCTGCTAGAGAAAGTATAGTCTTTTTTCTGAAGAATATTTCAGTTACATACTTAAGGTGTAGTTAGTTCTACAAATATTAAATTTCTCTTCACTTCAGAATATAAATGAATTGATATTTCAATGTATTAATGGTTGTCAAGTTTATTTGAACACTTCTTTATTTACGTACATTCAACATAGCTTTGCTCATTAAGAGGCATTTCCCCTTTTTTCTTATGTATCAATCAAAGATAAATTTCAGTCATTGTGAAAGTTGATGCATAATATCATATAGAAAAATCAGAAACTAATCTTAAGGTTTGTTACCTATGTAAATGAATGGTACATAATATCAAAGGTGGGTTATGTGTTTAAACACATTGCAATCCATATTTTTAAAGACAAGACTACAACAACTTTTGAGAAATGATTATTTCTTTATAATTCTCAAAAGTATAGTTCATTTTAATTGGATAATATTCAGGCTTATTCCTTATATTAGTACACTGACATTCATCATAATAAGCAGAGACATAGAACTTCTAAATTATCTTTATTTATCATGTATTTAAAAACACAGCAAACTTTTTTCATTTCTCAAGTCCCCTGGTAAAGGTATTACTTTACATACATTTCCATTCACAGTGTAAACTGAAAATTGATAAATATATAAATAAGCTATCTATTTAAAATAAGTTAGTGCATTCATTGGGACTTTTTCAAAAAAATTTTTTATTATTTTACCATTCCCAAATTGTTCATGGGCAAATTTCCTGACAGTCTAATTAATATCCCAATATTTCTAAATTTTAGATTTTTATGTACACAATATGGATATTTATTTTTATCACATAGTCTTTCATTTCTTGGGAGGGGCAGCATATTGGAGATAGAGGGCTGTAAATATTCCTGCAGGTCCTGAGGCCAGTTTGTTTACAGAAATGCTCTAATTCAAGCAAATGAGGGAAAAACATAAAACACATACAGGAAAAACATTGAGTGAGCGTTCTACCATAATTATCAGCAAATAGATGTTTTCTCATTTTCCTGATTATTATCATATTTCTGTAGAATCAATTGTTACAATACCATAGTAATTAACTGTGGCAGTTTGGTATTGTTCATGGCTTCCAAAAATAGATATTGTATTGTATTTGTAAACTGGTCTGTTCCCCTGGGCATATTAGATTGTATTAGATTCAGAGGTTTCACTTTTAAATTATTAAATCAAGATTAGGGCTTTTATTTGACCATGTCATTAGGGCGACTCAGTTTGAATCCCTGCCCCCCTCCCTTTGTGGGCTATGTAAAGGGATGCTCAATCAAAGACAGGGAAGTAAATACACGGAGAAGGAGAATACAGAGAGTTTAGTTTTGGACCCTGAAGCCCTGAGGAGAGAGCCAAGCCATTCGTCTGATAGTTTGCAGATGAAGAGACTAGAGCCCTGAACATCTGAGAAAGCCTGGAAAGAAACTGGCCCCCGGGAGAGAGATGAGACTTATGCTATCCTAGAGCTAAGATCAGAAGAAGCCGGGACCAAGGAGCCTTAAGAGGAAGAGGAAGGTTAAAAACTCGCAGAGACTGGCAGCCATCTTGCTCCAACAAGTAGCAAGAATATGGCCGTGTTAGCTTCTACACCAAATAAATATCCTTTATAAAAGCCAACAGATTTCTGGTATTTTGCATCAGTATCCCTTTGGCTGAATAACACATTAACATATGCTAAAATATGGAAGTCATATTTAAATAGTCATTAATATAAAAAAGTAAACTATATTATAGAATATACTATGCCATGAACCAAATCAGGTCCTATATTCAAGACATTTAGCACCCATCTTCTTTTTCCCTCCATGGTGCACCATGGTAACATGAAAATGTTTGCATATTCCATAAATAAAGCAATTTACAAAATATTTCAAAGGAAACAAAATAGTACAGAAAACCCATCAAACATTTCAAACATATTAGCAGAACAAAATGGGCTAAACTACAATCCACCAGATTTTGTCTCCAAAAAAAATCCCCAACTATGCATTCTCTCCAGAGGATTCATCTCAAATAGAAATGACTCAAAAAGGAAAAAATTTTAAAATCAAGCTTTATTCAGACAAATTAAAACAATGTAAATCAGAACTTTGCCATAATTAATATCACCCAAACTATGATTCAGGGAAACATATTCACCAAAATAAAGTCATCAACTGATGATTAACTTGTAAGAGTATTAAAATTCCAATTAAAATATATCAAAATATCTCCAGGAAACTGCTTCATCTTTCCTCTTCTAGTTGTTATATTGATATTGTAATGTATGCATGTACCAATATGTATGTAAAATTATTTGCCTCCTTTATTCTTCCTTATTCCATAAATGAATTCAGGCTGGGGTATTAAATAGTGGGTGATAATGTTGCCTATGTCTTGATATGGCATATGTACAATTCAATTGAGGCTTTAGTAGCTCAAACCAAGTTTGTATAAAAGGAATGAATATTTCAGGCTTCAGTCTGAAACATTAGTGAAGTCAGAGAATTCAGCTGAAACAGAAGTTTGCACATATTAAATGATTATAATCAATTAAATGTCTTTGGTTTTCCCCAATGAGTTTTGTGTAGCTGATCTGTGGAGTACAATTATGGACAAAGAGAATTGTGGATTCAAAAGAGAGAATGACAACCTGGATGTAGTATAGTGATGGAGATTTTTAAAACACAGCCTTCAGAAAGACAAGGAAGGGAAGAGGGAGGGAGGGAGGGAGGGAGGGAGGAAGGAAGGAAGGATGGAAGGAAGGAAGGAAATAAGTAGAAACAAGGTATAGAAGTCCTCAAACTGAACTCTCTATCTTTTAAAAACTCCGTACTGAGAAAGTTTATATGGAAGGTGATAGAACTGGATTAGATCCACCTGCTATGTTCCAAAGTGCTCTAGCTGGAAATGTTAACTCCTAGGAGACCACTTAAAGTTTATAATCCTGCTTATTGTAGTGGGAATCGGAGGAATAATTGCTACCATGTGGGTATTCCTTTATTGGGCTTTTTTTTGTTTGTTTGTTTTGTTATTTTTTTGGCTGAGTTAAGTAGATTAAATTAAGGTTGGCTAAACTGTTTTCTATCTAAAGCAACAAAAATATTCAGACTTTCAGAAATGGCAGTAGAACATTGAAGGCCATTTTTTATTGTCTGATGGAAATTAGGATCATATTTAACACTCATCTCAAAGGTCAATGCAAGGGAATCGAACCAAATACATTATGCCTCTTGAAAGGCAATATGAAACTGAAAGTCAGATACTATGATTAATATATCACATTCAATGCTTAGAAAAATTAGGTGGGTATTTATTTGAATTGTACTTTTCTGAGATGCCAATATAATTATCTAAAAGTAATTATAACATATTTAAACCAATCCTGCTTGCTATTGGCCAAATAATAAATAACATATTTATTTTCAGAATGCATCTTAAGCTAATGTTTTGATTCTTTCTGCATCTCCCAATTTTTAAAAATGCATATTTGTCATATTCATATAGAAAATCATTAGTGTCCAAAGAAGTGTACGATTTGAAAAAAAAACTGATGAAAATGCTTGAGTCAGAATTGTTAATTCTTTCTATTCAGTAAATAGCTTTAAAAAGAAATATTTGAAAATGATACAAATATTTTCCTTTTTAAAGAGCCATACCACTGAAATTTGGTGAAGGAGAAAAGGGAGCTATGTAAATGAGTTTCGCTTTATTAGTTTCACCTTTAAAATTTTAAAGCACTCAGGGAATGTGGCCTTTCTAGCCAAGATGCACCTTTTAAATGAACAGTGAATGTTTAAATGTCAAGATATATTTAACAGATTTTTACAAATACTATAAAGTCTGTTTAATCATCTATGGTTAACAAAGGAAAATAATAGAAATCTAAATGTTCAATTTTTATAGTACTTCACTATTTTCAAAATTGCTTCACAGTCATTAACACATTGATTCTTCCAACCTTGAGGAAACAATAGTACTATACGAATTCAGTCTAGTATTGTTTTAGAGGCTTGCTCCAGTCACCCAGCTTGGCCATGCAGAAACCACAGGGAACAGTACACAGATCACAAAACACAACCTTCTCAACAAAACATGATTCATTCCTGAGATTTTTATAAATAATACCATTATTGAGCTTCCTTGTGAGGTTTCAGAATATTTTCTGAAACACACCATATTCTCTCCATCTTATTTCAATTCCACAATTCTTTTTAGCACCTTGACGCACCAGCCAATTTATCTTTACATCTTACCTCAATAGTATCTTTTTTCTGGGTGAAACACCTTCTTTTCTTGTTCCCACTTCAATCTTGTCTTAGAATTGTTATTTTACATATATTAAAGTTTTTGCAAGCCAAGGACATTTGTTATTATACTTTATATATTAAGTTTAGAAGACAGTAACTGGAAAATAGAAGGTATTTCATAAATATGTGAAAAAGTGAAAGATATAGTAAAATTAAGTATCTCATTTTGAATAGTTTTGAGAAGCAAAAATTCTGTTCACATTTTCATGCTTATATACTATTGACTTTCTAGAGTACTATGCATATGTTCATTGAGATTTTATTAAAGATGACATGTGAAATAAAATTGTCATTACAAAAGGTTGAATCCATTGTAAATAGAGTTTTTGAAGATGTCATTTTTAGTTGCATGGCCAACTGAACCAGTTTGGACTTTAATACAGATTACTGGAGTCCTTTATAAACGGAATGAAATTCAGACATAGAAAGAGAAGATTTGGGGAGAAGCCAAAATCTAGAAGTCAACTGACTTGGAACTAGGAAGAGAAAGAAGACGCTACCATGTGAGTTGTGTGTGACAGAAAAAATAAGTGTGTGACGGAAAAAAAAAGAACCCCAAAGATTGCTAGCCAGTGAGAAGATACCACCTCCAGGAGGAAGCAATCCTTCTAAACTCTGAAACTGTGAGCCAATAAATTCTTGCTGTTAAGCCAATATATATATATAAATAAATCTAATATTATAAATACTGACTAGATGCTTATATTCTATCAGAAAGGGAAAATATACATACTCTGACGTTCACAACTTGTATTTTTCTGTGAATACTTTAGAGTCTATATTTAGGAGAACGTAGGTTGCAGCTTTTTGTTTCTCAGATAGTCTGTTATTTCAAAGTATTGGCATTTCTGCTGATACATTTGAAAAGATGATTGTGAATGACACCTCAGTATTTAAAAAATATTTTGAAATGGGATAACTTATGGGCCTTTCATCATTTATCTATTGGCTCATAACAAAGCATCAGAAAACTTAAATGTCATAGAACAAAAACAATTTACTGCTTTTCATAACTCTTTGAAATGCCTGAGAAGTACTTGCTGAATCATATGGAATCACCATGTGTCTCTCTCAAGCAGCTCCAGTCAGCTTGCAGACGGGTGGAGGGGGTGGAGGGTTGGACTCAATGGGACGCTGGGCTGGCTGCATCTCTCTCTTTGCTGTGTTCTTTAATCTTGGGATTCTCCACAATATGGACGTCTTGCTTCAGCATTTCATAAGAGCAGATGCATGAGCTATTCTTAAGCTTTTGCTTGCTTTCTGTTAGTCAACGTCCCTGAGCTGATGTGGCAGTGGCCTTGTGATGGTTAATTTCACATGTCAACTTGAAGCGTTTATGGTGTCCAGTCGTTTGTTCAAGCACTGGCCTTTGAATCATTGTGAAAGTATTTTGTAGATGGGATTTGTATCTATAATCATTCATTCACATCCGACAAAGGAGAGTGCCCTCGGCAGCATGTGGGGTCTCCTCATCCAATTAGCTGGAGGTCTTAAGAGCCAGAGTTGAGGATTTCAAAGGAATTTTGGTCTCAATTTCAGGTTTGGCTCTTGCTAGAATTTCCAGCTTGCCAGCTTTGCCTAGAGAATTCAGACTAAAGGCTTCAATATCTCCTTTATCCCAGTTTCCAGCTTGCAGCATAAAGGGAGATGTGAGTTATGATGGGCCATTAGTGTAAAGCTCTATCAGCAACACACTGGGGATTTAAATATTTCATGCACATGTTTATAATTAATTAAACAAACTACAATAATTTTACATGGATGTGATATATAAGACATAATATCACGATCTTTGCAGAATGGAAAATGGTTACATCTTTATATCAAATAAAAGTTACCCTCTTAACACTGGATAACATAATTTTTTATTTTCAAAAATTCATTAAAAAGAACTATCCCCAAATAATTGTCATTTTAATAATTTTAGTTTGCAAATGGCACTTCTGTTATCCATTCCACATTGTATCCTTATACCTTGAGTCAAGCATGAAGTGTGCCAGTAGGATTTCCTTTCAAAAATGGAATTGCTGTTCAGCTGCAAGTTATGCAGTTAGCCAACAGCCTCCAGCTGCATCAAACTGCTGGCTTCATCTGAGCTTTCAAGCTGAACAACTACCCACCAACACGGTACCATGGCAGAGGTACTAGGACCAGACCATTTCTGCCTAGTGTAAGACTCACCTAACAAGTCAGCTTTTGTACTGTATGTCCTTGTTATGGGGGCAGATGTCAGATCTGAATTTCAGTTTAATGTTCTCACTGTTCAATACTTCTTTCTCCCTACTCTTTACTCTTCTTTCTCAGGGTCCCAATGTTCATCAGAGTCTAAAAGCTATCCCTGACTAATTCTACTTCCTTGCATCTTATTTCTTACAGGTGTTTCTCCACATAAGCCATCCATACTCCTAACCCTGTTACTGTGTCGTATTTCCAGAGAATCTAATTAACACAGTGGTATCAAGAGTGGTCCAAGAAAGCAGGTGTTAAGGTAGGGTTTGGGGAATGGGTTTCTCATTGCCCTGATGGGAATAAAGACCCCATCCCACAAAGCATGGAGGGTTCAGATATTTCCTAGTACAGGATGGTGAGTTCAATCCAAAGTTTCACCAGTGATGACTTGAGAGGACATTCAATTGCAAAGGTCTGTTTTTGCGAGTACAACTATTCAGGCATTTGAAAAGTATAGGAGAACAATGCAAACAAGGAAAACTATACTGACTGTTATTATTAAATCTTATTAACTCCCTACAGATGTCTAATAAAATACTGTGGGTAGTTGATAAGCAATTAAGAACTAAATGTGAAGGCAAGAGGTTCTCTTTGGTAACTTACAGTAAATCATTATAACCTGCACTGAGGCAGTAAAAAATCTGAAGACCAACTCAGAATATTACACTTATATTTACCAAAGTTCAAAGACACCTGATTGCACAACCAAGGCAGGTCTGTTATGCTAAGACTGAGACCTGGTGGGGAAAACCTGGCACACATGGAATGGAGATATCTGTGCTTCTGAAGATTTTAGCTCCCCAGACTACCCTAAAACTTCAGAGTCTTTGTGGGACACCATCCCTCTCACAATAATGGTCTACTTTGGCATAGGAGGATACTGCAGAGGTCTTTCCCCACCTTTTTCCTGGTGGTCAGTTTGA
>PVKH010039262.1:0-11211 GCA_004027955.1 Chaetophractus vellerosus | reverse complement strand
AAAGAGTCATTTATTTATTTACTTCTCTCCCCGGCCCCCACCCCCCATTGTTTTGTGCTCACTGTCTACTTTCTGTGTGTTCTTCTGTGACTGCTTTTCTTCTCTTTAGGCAGCACCAGGAACCGATAATGGGACCTTCTGGAGTGGGAGAGAGGTGCTCAATCTCTTGCGCCACCTCAGCTCTCTGGTCTGTTGCATCTCTTATTGTCTCTCATCTGTGTCTCTTTGTTGCATCATCTTGCTGTGCCAGCTCTCCTGCACGGGCCAGCATTCCGTGCCAGCCAGCACTCTGTGTGGGTCAGCTCTCCGCTCGGGCCAGCTCACCGTGCAGGACAGCTTGCCTTTCACCAGGAGGCCCTGGGAATCGAACCCTGGACCTCCTGTATGGTAGATGGGAGCCCAGATCACTTGAGCCACATCCGTTTCCCTCCAGCGTATTTTTAATCCCCATTATTATACCTTTCGTCCCCATAATTTCTGTTATATTTCTTTTTTTTAATATAATTTTTTTTATTTTTTAAAAGATACTTCAATTACATAAATAGAGAACATATTGGAATTCCCATATACCCCACTCCCCACACCTCCCACATTTTCCTACATTAGCAACATCCTTCATCAGTGTGGTACATTCACTGCAATTGATAAACACATTTTGGAGCATTGCTACTAAGCATGGATTATAATTTACATTGTAGTTTATACTCTCTTCCATTTGACTCTGTAGGTTTGTTATGTTTTTAAACTTTCAAATTCTTCTTTATGCTTATACATTGTCTTTTTAAAATTTTTTAAAAAAGATTTATTATTTATTTATTTATATATCCCCCGCTTGCTGCTTGTTCTTGCTGTGCTCATTTTTGCTTTTGCGTTCTTCTGTGTCTGCTTGTCTTCCCCTGCTGCGGCATCCCGCTGAATCAGCTCACCGCGCGGCGGCTTGCCTTGCCCGTGGCGGCTTGCCTTCTCAAGGCGGCCTGCCTTCTCAAGGAGGCCCCGGGTTCGGTTCCGATGTGCTAAACCAGGGCCCTACCAATTGAGCCTCAGCTGGTTCCCTGTCTTTTTTTAGTTTTAATTTTTTAACTTACTTAGGTTGATTGTTAAATATACTGATATTTTTCCTGGAAAAACTCTGATTTAATAGGTTTGGATTACGGCCTAGGGATCATTTTTGTTTTTTTTTTGTCTGTTTTTTATTAAAGCAGTTTTATTCACACACCATACAGTCCATTCAAAGTGTACAATCTATCACTGTCAGTATAATCACAGAGTTGTGCCTTTATCACCACAATTTTGGAACATTTTCATTGCTGCAAACATAAAAAACAAAACGAAAAGAAAAAACCCTTACCCCTCATACCCCCCTATTATTGATCCTTAGCATTAGTATATGGGAAAACATACAATTAGTGCAAATTATTGACTATAGTTTACAGTAATATTGTAACTTTTCATCAATTATAACAAAGATACTATACCAACATTGTCTTCTTTATATCCTTTAGCTCTATATCCATATTTTCCTTCATCTTCTTGAATTGATTCAAGAGATTTGTTTGAATTTCTTTGACTAGTTGTTTCAAATTCTTTGTCTCCCCTGAAGTTTTAATTTGCTGCCTTGACTGAGCCACATCTTCCTGTTTCTTGGTATGGCTTGTAATTTTTTACTGATGTCTGGGTGTAAGTTATTTTGATTTGTTAACTCTGAAGTTCAGTTTCTCCCTCTTGCCTAGGGTTTTATTCTTGATTGGCCTTGTATTAAGGTCTTCTTTGATCCTTGGTGCAACTTATTTTGAACCTTTAGAGTAGCTCATGTTTAACTGTTCAGATGGTCTCAGCTCTTCTTCATCTGATTCTTCCCCTGGATATGTGGTACACCTTTTAAGATTGCACTTTTTGTGCAGTTTTATCATATCCAGGTAAAAGCTTCCTATTTTCTTTATCTGGGAATCTTGATCTGTTTTATTTCTCTGGAAATCTTTACTTGTTTTTGTGCAGAATATTCTCCCCAGCTCCTATGATCTGTTTAAATTTTCTCCCTTACTCAGTACCCCCTTTTCCTTACTTGTTTCAGTTCTGGGTCCTGCGCTGTCTTTCAGCTGTTCAGTCACCCCTCACCCCACCCCCCACCCCATTTTTTTTAACTCTTGGGCTTTTTTGCCTCTGTTTTCTTCCTCATTAGTGTATCCTGCCTTGGGAAGCCAGATGGGATCAATCCAGAAAGGTCCATTTTGTGTGTGGGTGGTCTAGCAAACAGAGACTGGATTGAGTATCTCCTCAGCTGCTTGTGTTCTGTTCTGGTTCTCTGCAAACTTAAGTCCCTATGGCTGGAATTTGTGTGGGTTTCCAATTTGCTGCTATGAGTGGCTCTATGTTCTGCATCTGCAGCTGGAGGAACCGAGGCCATGCTGCCTCTGTGCAACTCTGAAGTTGCACAGGAGGGTGTGAAGTGAAGGGGTCTGTTCTGGTGAATCTGGGATGAAAATCTTCTGCCTGATTTTGGAAATTATTTTTCTTTTTCTTTGATTCAGTGTTTGTGGAGTCCTTCTCCATTTTCCATTGTCCACCAGAGTTCCAAGCAAGTGGGATTTATCCTTTTGTTGGTTTATTGTGAGGGGAAGACTTTTCCAGGGGATATCTAACGTTGCCGTGTTAATGATGGCACTTCTGGTTGAGATGGAATTTTATTTTATTTTATTTTTTTAATTTTTTTTTTAAGATTAATTTTTTTTATTTATTACATTTCCCCCCACCCCTTCTGCTTGCTCTTGTGTTCCTCTCTGTCCGCTTTGTCTCCCCCTGTTGTGGCGATGTGCCGAGACCGGTCACCGCGCAGGCGGCTTTGCCCCGCTTGTGGGCAGCTTTTGCTTCCATTCATGGCCGGCTCCGCTTCAGTTCGCGGGTGGCTGGCTGCGCTCCGTTAGTGGGCGACCTGCCCTGCCCGTGGCGGCTTTGCCCTGTCCGTGGCATCTTTTTGCCCTGCCCACGGCAGCTCTGCCTGCTAGGAGAGGTCCCCGGGAACCGAACCCGGGGCCTCCCATGTGGTATACCGGCACCCTATCCACTGGGCTATACGGCTGGCCCTGGAATTTTATTTTTTGTATCTACTATTCTTTTTAGACTTGAATATTCATAGCTCTAAAATATGAAAGAATAGCCTTTTTTTTTTTTCTTTTTTTGCAAGAAAAGACCCTTTATTACTTTTATAACAGCCTCCTGTGCTTTCTTGCCAGATGTCTTTGGAGCAGGTGCTTTCTGAGCTGGAGCTTTCTGACCCTTCTGAACTTTTGGAGCACCTGCCTTCTGGCCTGCAGCTTTCTGGGCAGGAACTTTCTGGGCTGAAGCCTTCTTGGCCACAGTGGTCATCTTTTTTGCTGGAACCTTAGCAGCAGCTGCTGTGGCAGTTCCCTTAGCAGCAGCTGCTTTTTTAGGAGAAGCTTTCAGGAGAGCTGCCCTTTGAAGCTTCTTAACTTTAAGCTTAATTATTCTCTTCCTCATTTTCTTTGCCTTCATGGCTTTAAAACGATCAAGTCTGTCATCTTGGCTTTCCTTTCTCTGGCCTCAATCTTCTTGGCCCATTGTGTGGCTGCCTTCTCCCAGGCTTGTCGGACATACTTCTGGCGGGCACTGTGTGGAAACTTGAGGATGAAGTCGGTGAGCTGCATGCATTTGAAAGGCATGGCCTGTCTTCTTACTTGAGTTCAGGGTCCATCAACCAGAGCCCTGTTCTGATCAATGACATCTACAATCACGACCAGCTTCCCGGCATGAGGCCCGAAGGAGACAGGCCACCCGGCCAAACTCCATGAAGCGCCTGAACACCATGTCGGCGGTATCCGGCAAGAAGAAAGCAAGAATAGCCTTTTTGCTACTGTACCTATTGGTGTTCTTCAGAATGGTGACTCTATTAGAATTTTTCCCTGGCCTACCTACCTTCCTTTGTTTCCTTCCTTTTTTCTTTCTTTTCAAATGATTTGATTTTCTTTTAGGTTTCTGGAAATGAACCTCTTTAAAAATTTGGAGCCATTTTTTGTTTTTATTAAAGAAACCTAATATTCTAAAGGAGAAATGTGTAGTAAATTTACATGTGAAGTTTTTTCTGTTTCATGATACTTTTATATGTGATTCTATATTCAGAAATAAAAGTTAACTTTAAGTGATCTCCAACTCACTTTTAGAAATGTCTTTAAAAAAAAAATTACACAGTTGCTCTCAAACCTTATGGCTTGTTAAAACACAGATTGCTATGCCCAAATCCTGGAGTTCCTGATTCATTTGGCGTGGGGTGGGCCCAAGAATTTGCACTTCTCACAAGTTCTCGGGTGATGTCAATGTTGCTGTTGCTGGTCCAGGAACCACATTTTGAGAACCCCTGTTCTAGCGTCTACAAATACTGTTTTTTCCCTGTAAATGAATAATTCTGATTCACGCATTACAACAACAACAAAAAAAAAGTAGTACATGTGTATTTTTAATAACTTTAGTATTGGTCTTAATATCTGTCTCCTAAGATCTTTATTTTTTGGCAACAGTAAATAATTATTTTCTAGATTGGTGATTCCTGAGCATTTTTAACTGTCTTTTTTTTTTTTTTTTAAGATTTATTTATTTATTTAATTACATATCCCCCCCATTCTGCTTGTTCTTGCTGTGTTCATTTTTGCATTCTTCTATGTCTGCTTGTCTCCCCCGGCTGCAGTGATCTGCCGGGTCAGCTTACCGCGTGGCGGCCTGCCTACTCACGGTGGCTTGCCCTGCCTGCGGGGGCTTGCCTTCTCAAGGCGGTCTGCCCACTCGAGGAGGCCCTGGGAACCGAACCTGGGGCCTCCTATGTGGTAAACTGGCACCCTACCAATTGGGCTACAGCCGGCCCCTTTAACTAAGTCTTGATCTTTTATTGTTGTCCATTGTTAAAGACTTTGCTCCCTACCAATCTTTATGCCTTATAGTGGTTTTTAGCGTATAAAACCGATTACTAAGCTCAAAATAAAATGACTTCACTTTTATTTATTAAACCAGTGAAAATATAGGCCAGGCTATATATACACTGTTTAATACTGAGTTGATATGTGGTTTTATAGTTTATTTAATGGACTTTCAGAATGACAGAGTAAGTATTGTTTCAAATAAAATGGCTTTTGTTTTTATTGTTGTTGTAGGCTTTGAACTGTGTTTTGATATTTATTAAGTAGTTGGCTATTGCTTGATGATATCTAATTCTGACCAGTAAGGTCCCAAATCTAGAGAAATAGTACTTAATTGACATGATACTTCTATTACTTTAATTATAGATTTTAAATTTGGTGGTATATTCACTTTCTCCCTACACTGACATCAGCAAAGTAAGCCAGAATTAGACATTTTAGGTGAATTTTGAAAGGTATAATTTAAGAAAAAGATCCATGAGGACAAGTAAAGATTTTTTAAAAAATTAAATACTCACCTGGAATTTTCTTTAAAGGTATTCACTTATGTAAAATTCATAGCCTCTCAAAGTATAGAGTTTGGAACCAGATAATAATTTATGTAGTTCATTTTAAACACCAGATTTCAAACAATCACCACTGTTCCCAACCCTTGCCCACACCTACTACCCAATATTAACAACAGAAATTGTATCTACTACATCTACTTCACCTAATACAAAGGTTTCTGCATTGATCATAGTTATCTCTTGGACACTAACAAATTATTAAAAAGATTGGGAATGGCTTACAGCTTTTAAAGAGAGATTTCTTTGGGAAGAAGGGAACTGACTTTTATTTTTTAGGCATAGTTACCACGGTCCCGATTTTTCTTGCTGTGGACAACAAAGGTTCTGAAATTGAATATCTAGTGAAGGTAGTTCTCAAACTCTGCCTTCTTCCAAGCACCAGCTGTAGCATATTAGGTATAACCTAAATGAGTTGGCCATCCTTAGATACAGATTATCACCCATAACTGCTTTGCTCACTTATTCTTCATATTCTCCGTAGCTCTGAGAGCTCACTTTGAAGGAAAAATGGATGAGCCATCTCCCTTGGCCAAACCTTTGGAGCTGAACCAGCACTCCCGATTCATAATTGGTTCTGTGTCTGAAGATAACTCGGAGGATGAGATCAGCAACTCGGTGAAGCTGGACCTACTAGAGGAGAAGGAGGGCCCTCTGTTACCAGCTTCTGTTGGCTCAGATATGCTCTCTGATTTGGGGATTTCCAGCCTCCAGGATGACTTGGCCTTACACATGAGGTAAGAGAGAGAAATTTAATGATTTATTATTTAACTTGTGCTATTGGTTTGACTGATTTTGATCTGGAAAAAAGCAAGAATAATTTTAGCCAAGAATACTTCACCCTGTCTTATGTTAGTGGACTTAAAACTTTGATGAATGAGTATGATATTATGTATTTTGTGTGGAGTATATGTTTTGGTGGTGTATTTTCCTTAATGTCCTTCATGACTTTTTCCTGTTCCTCTTCCATTTTAGTATTTGAGATTTAGGTTGAGGAATTTCAGTTTTCTACACTATTTTGATTAGCAATTAACATTGTCATAACTATCTTGATGATACTTGGGAATTCTACAGGGATGGACAAATTTGTAGTTATCTTTCTTATAACTGCTTCATTATGTTTAAGTTATATTCTGTTTCTAGCAGAACCAGTGCTCTATAAACAACTGTGGTATATGAACAAAGTGTTGTTATAGCACTCTACTTTTTTTTTTTTTAAAGAAATACAAGTTTCTATATATAATTGAGAATGTCAATAAATAGCAGCAGTGGACTATTCTTATTTATATATGTTTAATTATACAACCAGTGGGTGAGATACTAATATTTGGTCATATGCTTGGCATTTCTTGGATAGAAGGGTCAGTGGTTCTTGGCTTTCAGTGGATATCAGAATCACTTGGGGAGCCTTTAAAACATAAACCCTATTTCCACAGAACCTGAGTCATTTGGTCTTGATTTGTCTTGGAGCCAGGTTTTTTTGTGCTGTTGTTTTTTAAAGCTATCCAGATGATTCTAATGTGTAGCTAGGGTTAAGATTAAAGGTCTAGCCTAGATAAACATAAGTTAAGGTGGTGATTGCTGCTATTATCTTGGTGCTTCTATTATTAATGGGTCATCAAACAATTTAGCTCCTTTTTATACAATCAAGAATATCCACAGACTCCATAGTGAAATCCCAAACTGGATTTCATCCAAACTGGGTGTAGCTATCCTGCCCTCTGGTTATCCCTGGGGCTTTGGGGGAACTGGCTTTTGAGAGATGTTTAGCCATGTGGAGATTGAAAGAAAAGAAAAAAGCAAGTTAATTGTATTTACTTAACAGATTCCCAGAACTGTAGTGAACCAGAGAGATAATTTATCCCAGTTCCCACCCCCACCCCCTTTTTAAATAGATAATAAAACTGGAGCCCAAAGAAGGGAAATAACTTGACTAAGGTTGTTGAATATCCAGGAAACTAAAATTCAAACTCAGATTCCCTGATCCCTTTTCAGTAATTTTTGTTTTCTACTTCCCTGATCATACCAGTGTCTTAATTACATAGCTGGTCTATTTACATAGCTGGTCCAGACAAAGTTGATTTTATGGAGTTTCTGAATAAAGTATTGTGTCTAATCTCTGGTTTAAAAACAGGAATGGAAGAAAGTATTTAGTGGCAGGGAAAAGAGGTCAGGTCTTTAAGTAAACATTTTTATTACTTCATAGTTCACTTAATGGTTGGCCTGAAGATTAATACTGCTCATGGTATCTTTCCGGCTCATGGTCATTTGGAAATTGTGGGGGTGGGTACCTTGGAGGGCTACTTACACTTAGAGGACAGAGGACCAATTATTCTGAACCTTCTGCAAAGCACTAAACAATCCTACCCAAGCAAGAATTGCCCTTTGCAAAATGCCCTGTTGAGAAACACTGGGTTAAATCTAAATCTTTAAAACACAGCACCTTGAGAGATTTGTTAAGTTTGAGACTATGTGAAACATATCCACTTCTTGGATTATGAAACTGTGAGTTTGACAAAGGTAAAATAATGTCATTAAAGGAAACTCAGCTAATGGTATTACAGTAGTTTGTAGTTGCCATGTCATTCCCAAAGTTGATGGCTCTTGTGCAAAGACTGTATGGTCAGCAGTGTGAGCATCTAGGAGTATTTTTGTATGCCTTGCTGTTGCAAAACTCACGTCCCTACCTCATGGATGAGCCATGGATTGAAGTATGAATTAGCAGTCTGAGAAAGAGACAGTGCCATTTCCCATTTACTTCTTAGCCAGCTAATATTCCAGATAGAACAAAGGCTCTCCCTTGATCCATTCCTTAAGTGGCTTGTGGATATGTTGTCCTTGGAGGTAATTTAAATTGAGGAATTCATGCTGTGTGGCCAGAGACGGTTCGTGTTACCTCCTTGGACTTCATTTTCCTTACCTTATTTTATTTTATTTATTTATTTTTTACCGGGAGGTCCCAGGAATCGAACCCAGCTCCCTCCATATGGCAGACTGACGCCCAACCATTTAAGCAACATCAGCCCCCGTCATTTTCCTTATCTATGAAAATGAGGATATTGGTTCAAATACTCCTTTTCATTCCTTGAATCCAAAGTTAAATAGAGATTGGTAGAGTTTAGGATCAGCTCCTAGAATGAATAGCTTAACCCTTCAAAGATAATCTACATTAAGGGCGCAGGAACATTCCTAAGAAATGTTAACTGGAGGTCATCTGAAACTAAGTAATTGTCATAGTATAAGATGAGAGTGGGCGAGTCTAGTGATTGGTTTTTAGGTGCTAAAGTCAGTGGGTGTGATGGATGATGGTTAGGCAAAAATAGAACATAAACTTTTTTCCCAGGGATGGAGATGACTTGCATCATGTGGTTAGGGCCTTTCTGGAATATCAGTGAAAGATTGGATAAATCACTTTCTAAGTTTATGACCCAAACATTTGAAAATAAGGCCCTAATAATGTAGTTATAACTTGGTGCAAAGATATAGGCCTCACTGTAGACAATTGTGTTTCCGCTTTTTATTTTCAAGTTAGATAAGTTAGATTAGCTAGGGGTTGATATATTTGTGAACCTCATTATTAATATTTAAAACATTTGAGAAGAAAGACTGTTAAAGATTACTGACTGTGGACATTTTAATTTTTAAAACAAGTGTGCAGTTTGGTGACATATAATAGAGCCATCTAATTGTGTGGATACTGGCAGTTCTCTGTTCTTTGTGCATTGCCACTTGAGGTCAGACTGTTTTGCACACTTAAAATGCAGTCAAGATCACCCCACTTCAGGATTGTAATTGGTTTTGTCAACCAGTATATTGAATTCCTGGCTGAAGTCCAATTGGAAACAGGTTAACCCCACATTTGGGTCTTTTACCTCTTAGAGTAGAGTGGTTTTTAAAAAATCTTTTTTTATCCTATAATTTCATATTTGAAATTACACTGGAATTTTCTCTTCTTAACGTCTTAGGATATATGCTCAAAATGGCTAATGACCAATATTTTATGCTTAGTAAGTATGTTTGGTTAACAGCTTTGAGAATAATCTGTAATTGCTGTTATCTGTATATACATAAATCCAGCATAAAATGTTCTCTAGCTAGAGTTCAAGACAGTAATTGCTGCTTTGGAAGGAGAGTGTGGCTAAGTTCACTCATTGAGATGAGATTAGTTATATTCCCATCTCCTTTTTGGTCTAGTATGAAAAGTACTTTACCAATATCTTAGAAAACTGAAAATTCAAATATGAGATTGCCTATAAGGTGTTTGAGCTCTTTGGAAGAATCTAACTGGAGAATTTTGAAACTATTTTGTAATTAGAAATAACCTGTAAAATTTCTCCCAGGATACCAGTCATGGAATACAGACAGGTATACTAATAGGTTTAGGATCAGCTCCTAGTTGTTAACACTTGTGGACTTTTAAAAAAAGTTTATTTAGAGTTGTGCAGACCTTTGTCCACAGTAGATAATGGTGTTGGGGTGAGATTCTGAGAGAGGCTGGGAGTGGCCTTTCAGGTAGGTCAAGGGGAAAGTTTAGGGGACAAGAATAGTGAGAGACAGGGTCGAGTTATTGCTGCTACGTCTTATCCTATTTTTTCACATTCTTTTTAAGAACTAGTAGTCATTTTTTTCTCACTAATTATGGGGAAAATCAAAAGGTAACATTTATCAAGGGCTTTATTATGTGCTAGGCACTCTGCTGTGCTTTATGTGGAATATCACACTTCATCTTTATAATAACCCCATGAGGCAGATATTGTTGCATTATCTACACTTTACAGGATTGGAAACTGAGATACAGGTTAAATAATGTGCCCAAGGTCACGCAGCTCATCATTGGCAAGCTGGGTATTGAATCCAAGTAGATCTCATACTGTTAATTACTTCACTAAATTGGAAACCTGGGTATAACAGATATCCTGATGTTCTTTTTGATCAATTCTTCTCTAATAAATGTCAGCCTTATTTAAAAGGGGTAGAATTTGGCAAGTACATTTTAAAACAACACTTTACTAAAGAATTAGCACAGAAAATTAAAAACCAAATACCAGAAGCATAAATAAATCCTCACATATCCACCACCTGGGGATTTCCCCAGCTAACACTGTAGTCTATGGTCTTTTGGATCCTTTTCTGTGCATATACATATATGCATTTCTTTTACTGAAATGATATCATACTGTACGTACTGTTTTATAATCTTTTTTTGTCAACCTTTCCACTTTTCTATTTCAATAAATTTTCATTTCATCCAACATACACACTATATTCGTATTTCTCCAATTGACCTCAGAATGCTTGTTCATCCAAATCAGTATTCAATCCAGGATCATAATTGTGAATTATGAGTCTTAAATTTCTTTAATCTGTTAGATATTCTATTTTCTTGTGACAGCGACTTCTAATAAGGAAGCTAGGAAATCATGAAAATATGTGGCCGCTAGAAATAGTTCAAAGGTGTAGAACTGGAAGGAAAAATAAAAGGAAATTTACCATTCTACACTTACAGCAATTGTCGCATAATAATTTGGTCTTGTACTAATGATGGTATTTTAGTGAATTTTATAATCACAGTGGAATTGAACATTGTAAAATACAGTATTATTTTACCAAAAGCTGAAGAGCAGAGCTTTCTGGTTTTTGCTGTATGTGTTAGTGTTTGACTTGGAAAGAAACAGATTCTCTTTTTCTTTTTAGTCTCTCACTTTAAACTATTAAGTTTTTTT
>PVKH010039261.1:0-10000 GCA_004027955.1 Chaetophractus vellerosus | reverse complement strand
ATGTAGGCAAAAGACAACACTAAGAACTATTTGGCACAAAAGCACACCCAGTTTACCTTAGATTTGGTAATTCACAAAATTCCTTTCTTGGATTAGTTTAGGTGTATCAAATTACAGAATAATTTAAAACACTTTAGTATTTGTCTACCATAAAATTCAGATTTCTGATGGGTCTTGCTCCCAAGGCATGTTTTGCAAAACCTGGAGCTGGTTTGAGAAGATAAGGACATCTAGCTTTTAAATACTGATCCTGTATCAGAATTGAAATCCAAAAACTCTAAATAACAAATAGTTTTTGAAAATCACTTGGGTGCAAAACCTGAGCTGAACTAATTTACGGCTGTTTATAATATTTATGTATTCCATTTGACATAAATTGCTGCAGAAATGTGAAGTCGTTTAATTATGGGGCATTGCTCAAGACCTTGCAGAAGGGTGGTTATTTAATACATAGTATATGCACCTGTTGCAGATTGGATTCTCCTGAGACAGAGATTAGAACATCTGGAAGTGTTCTTAGAATCAGCATCTGTGGAGAAAGGGAAGGAAGCAGTTTTGAGTAGTGGTACAGTCTCAACAAAGTGCCTCTTTTGTGGTAGATGCTCTCTGGCGGATGTTAACTTAGAATACAACCATCATCACACTTTGTGCCCACTCCCATGGATTTTTACACATCCCTCTACCCCAGACTCCCTTTATCCTCAGATTTTTCAACCTTCTTCCAGGCCAAACCAGGCCAGGCCAATATATACATATGTGTATATATTTATATTTATAAATATTATATATATTTATATATAATATATTATTTCCATATTTATATGTATTTTTCTAATCTCAGGACACTTCTCTTTCCACAAAATGAATGACCATGATCGCAACCCTGATCTATACCCTTTGGTAGGATTTTCCCTTGCCACAGTCTTTCAAGTCCACTCTTGAGTGAGGCCACAAGACAGCCACCATCCCTTTTCAGCTTGCACCCACATTCCAAGCTTAGCTTTTGTCCTCTTCTGTTAGCTTGTCTTAAGTGCCCTCTCTCTGCCTCCGTGCAGCCATAGGTGAATAATAAAGGAATCTGGTTCACCTGCTTATGCAGTTTACTTGTGCCTATGCCCTTGCTCATATCCAATCACAGATGTGCTGCTTCTGGCCTACCATGGACTGCAGCTGGATCTACTCAATATTATTACTTTATGGTTTTAACATAACTGTGTTCATGATGGGCAATTCTGGACACATGGACAGTTGATGACCTGTAGTTAAGTGCTCCATATTTACCAGGACCCAGAAGTAAATTAGAAACTTCTTGTTCAATGACATACCATTTTTTGTTACAGATGGCATAGCTTAGCTTGAGAATCCTAGAGGTCACTGTTGTGATTTTCCCCTGGTGACTTGCCATAATTCCACATGGCATATTTTCCCACCATAGTTACTTCCAATATCATAGAGCTATTTGAGTTGTATGATTATATGACTTGAGTAGCAGGCCTGTTTGCACAACAGTCTGGACCTATGCCAGATGCCTTCCCTGATCTGGGCCACCCTCAAAACTGGAAGTCTTTAGTAACAGGTCATATTGGATCAGGCATGGAATATGCTGCCCCCAAAATCCAAAGTAGCCTAGCAGGTATTGTGTTCCGTCCTCCCCTGTGGGAGGTTCTAGATGCAATAATTTGTCCTTTGTTTAAGAGGAGATGTCCTGGCATGTCCCAGATCACTGGACTCCTAAACATTTATATATGTGGCAGGTAATAAGATGTTCTTCGTCCATTTAGTATACCTTTCCTAAAGTACTGTCATTTCAAATTTCATTTTGTTTCTTCATGTAAAAATATGAGAAAAGTTCCTGTGTGTCTCCATTGAAAGAGATAATGCATTTTAAACATTCCTTCTGAATATGACATGTATTTTCTTGATCCATGGCAGTTTAACTTAAGCTTCATTTGTGCTTCATGTAACTTGAAATATTTTTAAACTTCACACTTGCATCATGACGTGAAATGAAGTGCAACTATTGAAAAACACAAACTAAATGTCAAGTAGTTTCCTAAGACTGTAAAATAAATTCACTGTCTTGGGGGCAATTCAGAGAGTGAAGGAGTAGCCAAGCAAGTAGTAGTTGTTGCTAAAACTCACCACCTTCAGATTTGAATGTGGATGTTCAGAGATGCTATTTCAGGTTGAAAATTATATTTCCAAACATCCACCACACATTATTATATGGTAAGCACCAAGATATTTAGATAGAGCTGTTTTAAGGGAAGAGACATATGCACTACAACTGATGCTAATCATTTTGAACCCCTAAAATTTCTTGGTTTGCTGAACATTAACATTATTGTTTATTTTAACTTTTCTAAACAGATAACTTTGTGGTAGATTCCAGTTCTTGTGTGCGTGCCTGCCCTAGTTCCAAGATGGAAGTGGAAGAAAATGGGATTAAAATGTGTAAACCTTGCACTGATATTTGTCCAAAAGGTGAGTGATAGCTCTGATTATTTCAGTGAGAACAAGTTCCTAGATCAAAGCTTTTCATTCACTTTTTTTGCTTATTTTTTAAAATATATTTTTTATTTATTTTAAAGAGATACTTAGACTACATGAAATGTTACATAAAAACATAAGGGATTCCCATATCCCCACACCTCCCACTTTTTCCCACATTAACAGCATCTTTCATTAGTGTGGTACATTCATTGCACATGATGAACACATTCTAGAACATTGCCACTGAACATGGATTAGAGTTTACATTGTAGTTTACATTCTCTCCCACTCAATTCTGTAGGTTATGGCTAAGCAAGCCTCTTAGAGTACACTCATTCCCACAACCAAATCTTCCAACACACACTTTTCCATAACTTTCAGACAGTGCCCCAAGATATCAAGTGCCATGATAGGTGATCGTGTGTACTCTTGGTTTTGAATGTAACTACTAAACTGAGCCACACAAAACTCAGAGTTAAGTTTAGGGGGAATTTAAAAGTAAAGTTGCATTTTATTCTGTGTGTAGCCAATCTTAGATACTATATACAAATTAAGATTTCACTTGGTTAGTTTAGATCAAGAACATATATTAGTTGCTTACCACTGTATACAAAGTGCTCTGCTAAGCATAGAGAAGGATAAAAATATACAGGCAAGGTGACATTTTACTTTCCAGATCTTAAAAAATATTTGACAGATAATACACATATGAAATGACAGGGAAGTTTTTCTAAGTGTTGAACGTTAATAGATAATCCATTCTATTGAATTCAGATTTTAGGAGAGGAAGAATTCTGTTCTGGCTATAGTACTCAGATTATTCACCAGAATGAAACTTAAATCAAGCAGGAGCAAAGTACAGTACAAATTTTTAGAAATGAATAACCTTTCTAAAGTATCAAAAAGTGCATTAGAAAAGAGCAATGCTTAGATTCACTTCTGGACTATATATAATGTGTGTGTATATATATGCAAATATTTATATTTCAGCAGAACCATCAGAAAGCATAGGTTATACCCATTTTAAGAATAATTATTTAAGTCGTTCTTGATTCTATAAAAAGTCACATTATTAGCATTATTTGTGTAATGTGTATCAGCGTTTTTATAACTGCAAGTTGTAGGTGCATCAGTGAATGTTAAATAAATGAATAATTTAGAATAAAAGAAATAAACTGAAATGCTAAAAAATGAACAAATACACTCATTTTGTGATGAAAATGCAATGATTTATTTACCCAAAAATATGGTTATCAATCCCTTGACTATGAGTCTTTTTTCTCCAGCTTGTGATGGCATTGGCACAGGATCATTGATGTCAGCTCAGACTGTGGATTCCAGTAACATCGACAAATTCATAAACTGTACCAAGATCAATGGAAATTTGATCTTCCTTGTCACGGGTATTCATGGGTCAGTATTAAAGTTTTGTACAAAATTGTCTTACAAGCTTAAGAATGCTCTAGCTTTGCCTGTTTGGTTCCTCTGGACCCTGAAGAGCTTTGCACTTCATTACTGCTCTTCCCCAGTACAAGCAGGTGTCAGGTTTAACCAGCAGTGCTCGTAAACCAGTTTTGGGATTCATCCAGATTTCGAGTTTGGTGATTGCTTAATGTATAACAATATAAATTTGCATTTAATCTAAACTATATTTAAGCTGAAATATATTTACAGAGCATTCTCCACAATTCCATAGCTTTCAGCAAGCTCATATTTAGATATATTTAGAGAAACAATGGTTGAGATGGGGAATTTTCTTCAAATTCTTAACTGATTAGTTCAAGACAGCATAAACCAATATTCCTTAAAAAATAATTCTACAAATAAAAGTCAATAAGTTGAAATTCTTCTGAGTTTCTTTCAGAAATTCACTTTGCCCTGATGTATTCTTTTACTCTTTTCTGTTCAGTTGGGAAGTCAGGACTACTGTAAGAGATCTATTTAATAAATTTCATTTTGGTAATATAAAATTGAAACATTTTCTGGGCTTCTTTATTATAGAACCACATGCTGGTTTTAACTGGGAGAACAACCAAATTTGTATTATTTGAATTGTAATAAAAATGTCATTATTTTTACTTTCCATTTCATCTATTTGGTTATATTACTTCTTAATCCCTAAATGCTAGTGCTACAGGCTACAAATAAAGAAAACCCCTCACATATTTCAATTCAGAATCTTACTCTGAGCATATGTCATAGCATTTCTAGAAGCAAAATGATTTAACACATTATGAATAAATATGTGCAAATAGGAACAGCAAAAGCAATAGAAGTGTTTATCTTTCCATTCAAAGAAATTGTGTAATTGCATAAAATATTTCTTTAACTTAAAATGTAGCATTTAATACAGGTCTATATCAGGTTCTGTAATAGTAAGTATGTACCCTCTGCTCCCAAATGTATTGTATTTGGCCCAAGCCCTGTTTTTGTTTTTTTCCCTTTTTTAAAAAAATATTATTAGGGTCAAGATATCTAACTTCTCTTGAAAATAAAAGACTTGGTGACTCTAGGCCTCCATTCCTACATTATAACAATTTGCTAGAGCTGGTAACACTGGCCATTTTTAGATGTGCCTTGCAAATTCAGCTTTACTATAGTCCCCACTTAATCTGGTTAATCCATTTATGCTGCCCTCTTAGCCTCCTTCACCCCATTGGGTAGGAGATTTTGATCAATATTTAGGTGCGTCTTTTAGTTTAATGTATATAAGATATTTAGAAAAATAATATATCCACATCTTAAATATTTTTTAAAACAAAATATCACCATGAATGGAAAAACATATCATGTTAATAAAGTTGTTTTATGAGAAATAAGAAAATGTAGCTGCTTGATTTTCATTGCCTGTGGAAATAATAAATGAATTAACCTCAAATTCATCAGTGTGGGCAAAGATTTGAAATTGTATCCTCATAAATTACATTAAACAAGTAGTTTTCACCCCTGTCAGTCCCAGCATCCCATATGTATTATACATTAAACTTTTTATCACTTTACTTTCAATTTTAAAATAATTTTCATAGATAATATAGCCTACCTATACATATAATTTCAAAGAAGTCATTATAATTCTCTAACTGTAATTTAAAGAAACAATAAGAAGGAATTAATTCATAATAAAATATGCTCAGCTTCCACTCATTTCTAATCAAGTTTTAGATTTATGAGAAATAAGATCAAAAGTCATTTTGTGTAAGAACTATAGGGAAATAAAGAAGAGGAACAGTGGACTACTGGAATAGAAATAAACTTATATATTTTTATATGACAAGATGAGGGAAATGAGCTAAATTCAAATACAGACAACAAGACTAGGAAATTACAGGTGATCCCACTAGAGAAAATGACAAAGTATGAAGTTTGCACATGTAAGGTCCTAAATGTCTGGTGGGACATTTAAAGGTTATACAGAATATACAGTCATTTTCTGTAAGAGACAGTCCTGCACATGGTAGGACATTTAACATTCCTGGTCTTGGGTTATTGCTAAAAGCCTGTAGTATCGCTCAATCTCTGTGACAACTAAAATACCTCCACAAATGTCCTAACTTCCAGTTAGTGGGGTGATACTGCCCCCACTGAAAACCACTGCAAGAGCTCTGTGATAGCACAATGATTATAAACCAACAAAGTGGCCTGCCCATGGTGCAACTTAAAGGTAAAACATGGGTGGGAAGGTGTAAAAAAGACTTGCTCTAGTGAGGTTCAAAATAGGTATTTCAGTCTTGGTTCATCATGGAACACACTTATTAAAATTCTTGCTGTAAAATATTCTGACAATGAGTCATGGTCATTGTACTGAACGTATACTAACTATAAAATAGTTGTACCTATTCTTGTTCACCTCAGGATTATAGGCAGGTAAATGCAAAAAGATGAATATATATTTCAAGGAATCAAATATATTGTGCAACAGAGACTGTACATTCACAAATTTATGTGAAAAATTATTAAAAAAAAACTTTAGCGTAACCCTGGCTTTTAAGGAGAACAATCATGCTCATTCATCCAGGTAAAATATGGCTTCATAGAAAAACAACTCAATTCAAAAAGAATCAAAAGGGCACACCAAGCTTCTCTTAAAAATAAGCTCAGAAAATGAGTTACATTTTCTAATTGTGTTACTTGGTCCAGACTAGAGCAATGTTTGATTTGCTGCTCCACCATGTACAGGTTACACTGATGTGGGGGCTTCCATTACATGTCAAATCCCCAGTTTCCTCCAATAGAAATGGAGAACTGGGTTAAAAGTAAATACCGGGGACCAGCTGTAGCCCAGTGGATAGGGCGCCGGTACACCTCATGGGAGGCCCTGGGTTCGGTTCCCAGGGACCTCTCCAAGCAGGCGGACCGCCTTGAGGGGGCAGGCCACCATGGGCGAGGCAAAGCCGCTGTGGGCAGGGCAAAGCCACCACGGGCAGGGCAGGTCGCCTGCGAACAGAGCCGAGCCGCTCGCGAAACGGAACAAAGCCGCCCATGAGCGGGGCAAGCCGCCTATGCGGTCGGCCGACTCGGCGCATCACCACAACTGGGGGAGACAAAAAGCAGACATAGAAGAACACAAAAATGAACACACAGCAAGAGCAAGCAGAAATGGGGGGGGGGATAAGTAACAACAACAACAACAAAAAAGTAAATACCTACTTCCTCTAGTTGTGGGGATTTAAAACAAAAATGATTGAATGTTCAGTCCAATGCCTGAAATATTTTAAGATATTAATAAATAGTGGGAGGGAGGGAGGAAGGAAGGAAGGAGGGGAGGAAATGAAAAGAAAAAACAACAAAAAAGGAGGATGGGTGATAAGAAGGAGGTGCAAAAAAGAAAACCCTAAGTAACTGTATCTAATTTATAGTACAGCATATTGAGCAACAAACATTATTTTTACAGACTGTTGGAAACCAAATAAAAATAAATTATTTTTAATGGCAATATTTCCCTTAAGTTAAATCATAATTCTTCATTCAGAAGATTATTATTTATGCTTACTCATAGCAATTAAACTTGGAATATTTGAACTTATAATTAATATTTTTCATCTCAAGCATACTATGTATGTGTGTGTGTATATATATGTATGTGTGTGTATTATGATATGTTTCTCATTCCCAGTCTCATTTCAGCATGAAAAATATATTCTGAAGCCTTTAATTTTATTTCAGGAAGGCATTCATATGAAGTTCATTCAGTAAGTTTAGAGAAATCTTATAGTGTATAGGTAGGCATATGTGTGTATGTAACGTGTGTGTGTGCATAAATATATATGTATATGTACATACACACACACATATATAGAGAGAGAGCTTTTTAAAATATGGGGAATTATAAAGAGAAACGTTCTGGGAAATTAAAGAGATGTTCTACTTCACTTAAATGTTATTACCCTAACAATATACTAACTGGTTTTGTTTTTGCTGTTGTGGTAAAGGTTTATAATAAGATAATACAGTTTGTTAAAATAGCTGAGCTATTTCTTTACACTAATAAAATGGGCAAAAATTGTATTTGGATGAGATTATGCCTTTCCAAACAAAGTCTATGCTAAAAATAAATTACTATAAATTTTTCTCTTAAAATTTTAACATGTAAATGGGCTCAGAAAAGTTAAGAGGCCTGTTCAGTTTATAGCACAATAGTGCCATTGCCAGGAAATACACTGGGCATTCTTGACTCCTTATTTGGAATGGGAATGCCAAGCAAAGTTCAGTGTTTAGGTTTATCAGTGGGATTATTCCTGTCTCATAATTTATCATATTGACACAGTATGCACATGCTTACAGTAACAAAATATTTACCAAATAAAGATATTGATGCTGAAAGGCACTGGTAAATAGCTAGTGAGAAGATAGACTTCAATGATGATAGACAATGGAAGAGAAGTAATATGTCCGGTCATAAAATAAAGTGATTTCAGTGGAATTGTGAAAATATGTTTCTCTATTTTTATCCTATACTCGAGCTTTATTTTGGATCACCAAACACAATGGCAGGGTCGATATAATGTTCTTTAAAATGACTCTGAATTTAGCAAGCAAAGTTCTCTATTTTAAAGTACTATGGATTTCTAGTGGTTGTAAGATGAAATTCCCTAGAGGTACTTTGAAGTTTGTAAGTAGAATTCTGCCAACTTATTTTATGAGAGTCCTGAATCTCTAAAATTAAGTATATAAAACTTCTGTGGTCCGTTGGGCTTCGTGCTAACAGTCCAGAATTCATTTCTTTCATGGCAACCTGGAAGTGTTCTCAGTAAGGGTTTGGACTGACCCCATTATTGTATGCTTGCCCTGAATTTTTAGTGTTTTTCAATAAAGACAAGGAATTTGATTATATGACCAGAGCTGCTCCACACACTGCTTTTCATCGAAGACCAAAAGTTGAAAGTTCATTCTACTACTGCAGTGTTGATATTTTCTTCTGCATACAAAAGGCTTTGCACATGCAAAGAAAAAGAACAACATTTTTCACATATAATGAACTTAATTTTGGGGCATCATATTCATCAAAATCACCACTATTCATTCTATTTCCACTTATTCATCAAGTTTGCCAGAACTTTAAATTTTTGAGAGATATTTATATCCTATAGAGGAAAATTCTAATCAATAGTTTATGAGTGAATTATAAGGAAAGTCATTTATAGTGTTTCTCCAATCTAAGCAACCTCAATATTTTTAGTTTTCCATAGCCCCCCATGTTAAATTAGTAGTACATTGTTTCAGTTCTGCATCTTAGGTTTAAACAGCGAAATCTAATCAAAGATATTTCAGAGGACAGTGCAATGATTCACAGAATAGAATATACTGATGAACCAAGTTCAGTAAGGCCAGTATAACATGGTTCCAGAATCAACATGACTAGAAGTAATTGATTCCTTTTGAGGCTCTAATGATGAGCTGAATAATGCAATGGATTCAGATTCTAACTGCCAGGAGATAGGTCAGGGGATTCTAGAGTACATTAATAGCCCTTTTAAGAATGTTTCAAGGGAGAGGATGTAGCTCAAGTGGTTGAGCACCTGCTTCCCATGTACAACAACCCAGGTTCAATCCCTGGTACATCCTAAAAACCAAACAAATGAAAAAACCAACTCTCATTGGGGAGCAGATGTAGCTCAGTGGTTGAGCTCCTGTGCCCATGTATGAGGTCCTGGGTTCAATCCCTGGTACCTCCTGAAAAAAAAAAAAAAAAAGAATCTATCAAAGTCACTTGGTTATTCCCCATGACAAAAAAAAAAGATTTTTATAAGAAGGAATAGGTTTGTAAACTGGTAAAACAAAATGTACATAGCAATAATAAAGCAATTGATTTCTGCTGGTGGGTTTGTACTTATGAAAAGAGCTAAATATATTGCTCTCAGAAGGATTGATCTCTCCTGGAGAAGTGGCCAATGAATAGCATTTAATTTCTCTTTGAAGGGTTTATATTATTATGAGATCCCTACTTGCCCAAAATACCATAGAATGTCTTTTAATGTAATACAACTTTTAAAAAATATTATGTACTCCT
>PVKH010039260.1:0-11211 GCA_004027955.1 Chaetophractus vellerosus | reverse complement strand
AGTTGCAGGTCCTCAGAGTTCCTGCAGCTCCTTCTTGATCCTTAGCTTCTCCTATGTCCTGGACCAGGTGCATGATGAAGGGCACCAGCCGCATGATGCAGGCCACCCTCATGTCAATGTTGGGACTTGCAGATGGTGAGAGAATGACAAAGGTGCTGGTCTACCATCATGAGTCCACCTCAGCCTCACAAGTTCTAGTTTTCCCTTGCCTCCCTTCCTGACTTCCTGCTATGTAGACTTCAGGTTCCAGTATCAGACACAGAAACAGTAGCCTCACGTAGACTCTCACAGTTGCCTATGCTCAAATCCCTGCCCCTATGATGGAACACTGACTGATAAAGAATTTGGCACTAGAAATAGTTCTAAATGATCAGAAACTTAAGACTAGGTTTTCCCAATTAGTCTTGTATTATCTGGAATTGGTTTTCTGACTTTATTAGATTTAAAGTCATTAATGATCTTGTTTCCAATAGTAAAAGGGAAATTGCAGATCCATACATATCCATAATCTGCAGTAGCAAAACAGTTACTTAAATTATCATTAATGACACCTATAATCAAGTGCTTATAGAAGGCAAGGCCTTGAATGATGACATATTTCCTGCATGGAACATTTTAATGGAAATAAGGAGTATCCTAGGAGTTGGTTGATAGCTTCCATGTGTCAAAAGAACTTGTGGAAAGAAAGCTCGTGGCTGTAATTTCCTAGTTCAAGGCTCAAGTAATGAACCAAAATATTCTATGACTGCCCTAAGAGAAACCCTTATCTTCGATAGCTGAGGACTAAGATTTCTGAAATCTACCCAAAAGTTTAACTGTGCAGGTATCAAGTTGAATTCCCATCCTGATCTGGTTTTGTATGTTAAAGTTATGGCATTGATTGGGAAGGAGTAGGACTCTGAAGTTGGCAAAGTGCATTGGGGCGGCACTGTAGCAAAAGGAGATCTGGCATAAAACAAACCTGGGTTGATGTCATTAACATGGTGACATAAGAAATCCCCAGAAAAAAACTCCCAGATATTCAGTGAATAAAAGGACAAATCCCACTTCCTTAGAACTCTGGAGAATGGTAGAGACTGGAAGGACTCCACAAATGCTGAATTGAATAAAAAGAAAATTTTCAGGTAGGAAATTCCCAACCCGGACACAGTGGTCCTCCCCTCTCCCCCTCACTCAGTCCCACGCAGCTTGGGAGTTGCTCATAAGCAGTGGCCTGGGTCCCTCCCATTGGGGACACAGTCTATAGTGCCACTCACAGCAGCGAGTTAAAACCCCATGCATATCCAGGTACTGGGACCCAAGTCGGCAGAGACTCGGTATAACACAAGCTCACAAGCTGCTGAGAAGTACTGCATATAAAAGAACTCCCTGAGGGGAGGGAGGGAGACCACAGTAGAATGGTGGCTGGCAAGTGGTGCCCTTACTCAATCAAGTTTCTGTTGGCTGGACCACCTAAATGCAAAACAGACTTGGAGTGAGCCACCTTTCTGAATTGACCCCAACTAGCTCCCTAGTGTGGGATACCCTAAGGGGGAAAAAATAAGAGGCATAAAAACCTAACAGAAAAAAATGGGGGGGGGGGGTAGGGAGATAAACTGAACTCTAAGACAGGAGGGTCCCAGAAAGTGTAAGACAAACAGGCAATGAGTGAGGGAGAAAATTTAAACAAATCATAGGAGCTGGAAAGAAAGTACTGCACAAAAACAGAACAGATTGAGATTCCCAGAGAAGGAACAGAGGAAAGAAAGCTTTCTCTTGGAGGTGAAACAAATGCACAAAACCATGCAATCTAAAAATTGTACCACATATCCAAAGCAAGAATCATATCAAGAAGAGCTGAAAAAATTTGATCACACACGCACTATTGTAAAAGTCTAGAATAAGTTGGACCAAGCATTGAAGAAGAGCCTTAACAAAAAGCCAATCAACAAGAAACCCTAGACAAGAAGGAGAATTTGACTTTCCGAGTTAACTCAAGATAATCAGATACCTAGGCAACAGCAAAAAATTACAAGCCATACAAGGAAATAGGAAGATAAGGCCCAGCCAAAGGAACAAATTAAAAATTCAGAAGAGACATAGAATTTGGAAAAACTAATCAAAGATGTCCAAACAAATCTCCTAAATCAATTCAAAGAGACAGAGAAAATATGCATAAAGAGACCAAGGATATTAAGAAGACAATGCGTGAGTATAAAGAAGAATTTTAAAGTATAAAAAGAAACAACAAATTATGGAGATGAAATGCATGATAGTAGAGATTAAAAATACACTGGATACATACAACAGCTGATTTGAACAGTCAGAAGAAAGAATCAGCAGAATAGAACACAAGACACTCGAAATCATAAAGTTGGATAAACAGAGAAAAGAATAGAAAAAATTGGAGCAGTGTCTCAAGGATTTGAGTGACAGCACAAAGTGCACTAACATACGTGTCATGGGTGTCCCAGAAGGAAAATAGAAGGGAAAGGGGGAGAAAGAATATTTAAGGAAATATTTGCTGAAATTTTCCCAACTCTTATGAAAGATGTAAATATACATGTCCAAGGAGTACAACACACTCCAAACAGAATAAATCCTAATAGACTTATTCTAAGGCACATAATAATCAGAATGTCAAATGCCAAAGATGAAGAGAGAATTCTGAAAGCAGCAAGAGAAAAGTGATTCATCACATACAAGGGATCCTCAATAAGATTAAGCGCCGATTTCTTACCAGAAACCGTGGAGGTGAGAAGGCAGGGATACGATATAGTCAAGGTATTGAAAGAGAAAAACTTCTAGCCAAAAATTCTTTATCCAGCAAAACTATACTTCAAAAATGGGGGAGGGTAAAATAGTCACAGATAAACAGAAACAGAGAATTTGCCAGCAAAAGACCTGCCCTACAAGAATTACTAAGGGAATTCTGCAGCTTGAAAGGAAAAGACAGGAGAGAGTGGCTTGGAGTAGTGTGAAGAAATGAAGATTATTAGTAACGGTAGCTAAAAGGGTAAATACAAAACCCAGTAATATTGTAGACTCGATACACAACTCTACTCTTTAATTCCTATAAGAGAACACACTTGAACAAGAAAAAGGCATATTTCCTGATAACAGACACGCAAACTATAAAGTGGTGAAGTGGGACAGAAAGAACATAAAGAAGGAAACAAATGTGACTCAAGCGATTGGGCTCCCATCTACCAAATAGGAGGTCCAGGGCTTGATTCCTGGGGCCTCCTGGAGAAAGGCAAGCTGGCCTGAGTGGAGAGCTGGCCCACATGGAGTGCTAGCCCATGTGGAATGCTGGCCCATGCAGGAGTGCTGGCCTGTGCAGAAAGGTGACCCAATGAGATGACACAACAAAAAAGAGACTCAGAGGAGACAATAAGAGATGCAGCAGACCAGGGAGCTGAGGTGCAAGAGATTGAGCACCCCTCTCCCACTCTGGAAGTTCCCAGGATCGGTTCCCGGTGCTGCCTAAAAAGAAGACAAGCACAGAAGAACACACAGAAAGCAGACAGTGAGTGCAAAACAATGAGGGGAAGGAGGATAAATAAATAAATAAATATTTTTTTAAAATGAGTCTCCTGCAGACAGCAAATAGTTGGGTTATGCTTAAAAAAAAAACATAAAGAGGGGAAACAGAGGGATGTGGGAGCAGAGAATGGGTATTTTGCTATTGAAGCTAAGTTGGTATCTTTTCAAACCATTAGGTTATAGATATATGCTGTGTAATATAAACCCCAGGGTAACTGCAAAGAAAGTATTTTAAAAATATACAGAAACAGAAATGAGAAAGATACATCACAAAACATCAGCTATACAGAAAAGGAGTTTGCAGTAAAGGAAAAGAGAGACAAAAGGAGATATGATATAAAAACCAAAGGAGAATTTGGCATGCTAAGAATATGGTGATACATAGGGAAATTACAACTAATGTAACAAATAGACAATAGTTAACCATAATATTGTAATATTTTACAGCAATGGCAAGAGATATTATTTTAACACTAAGGGACAACAATAGGGGGGTATAAAAGGGTATGGTATTTTTCCTTTTGGAGTAATGAAAACATTGTAAAATTGACTGAGGTGATGACAGCACAACTCTGTGATGACAATGAGAACCACTGACTGTGTGCATTGAATGGATTGTACAAAACATGGGGCTGTATAAAACAGGGAACCCAGTCATTGAGGATGGACTGTGGTTAACAGGACAAATATGAGAACATTTTCTCCTGAACGATGACAAACATATAATACTAATATAGGGTGTTAATAATTGGGTCGATTGGGGGAAAATACACCAAATGTAAGATATGGGCTGTAGTTAGTAGTAATATTTTGACGATGCTTTTGTATAGTTTGTAACAAATGTTTTGCAACAATGCAAAATGGTGCTGGTGGGGAAATGTATGGGGACCTTATATGATGATATGCATGTTTGTTTTGTAAATTAACAAATTTTACTATTATTGTTTATGTACATGTATAAATGATATACTTCAATAAAATTTTATTTTTTAAAAAAGTAAAATATGGCAGAAGTAAGTACTCCCTTTACAGTAATAACACTGAATGATAATGGATTAAACTCCTCAATCAAAAGACATAGATTGGCAGAATGGATTTTTAAAAAGCATGATCTTATTATATGGTGTTTAGAAGAGACTCACCTTGGACCCAAAGACACAAATAGGTTGAAAGTGAAAGTTTGGAAAAAGATATTCCATGCAAATAGTAACCAAAATAGAGCTGGGATAGCTAAACTATTGTATAAAATAGGCTTTAAGTCTAAAGCTATTATAAGAGACAAAGGAGGGGCCAGCCGTATAGCCCAGTGGATAGGGCGCCGGTTTACCACATGGGAGGTCCTGGGTTTGGTTCCCGGGGACCTCTCCTAATGGGCAGACCGCCTTGAGAAGGGCAAGCCGCCATGGGCGGGCAGGGACGCCGTGGGCAGGGCAAAAAGCTGCCACGGACAGGGCAAAGCTGCCACGGGCAGGCCAGGTTGCCCGCGAATGGAGCGCAGCCAGCCACCCGCGAACTGAAGCAGAGCCAGCCGTGAATGGAAGCAGAAGCCGCCCACAAGCGGGGCAAAGCCGCCTGCGCGGTGACCAACCTTGGCGCGTCGCCGCAACGGGGGGGAGACAAAGCGGACAGAGAGGAACACAGGAATGGACACAGAGCAAGAGCAAGCAGAAAGGGGGGGGGGGAATGTAAAAAATAAAAAATAATAATAATAAATCTTTTTAAAAAAAGAGACAAAGGACATTATATATTAATAAAAGGGGCAATACACCAAGAAGAAATAACAATCATAAATATTTATGTACCCAACCAGGGTCCCCCAAAATACATGAGGTAAACACTGGCAAACGTGAAAGGAAGAAATAGACATCTCTCTAGTTGGAGACTTCAATATACCACTCACATCGATATATAAAACATCTAGACAGATGATCAATAAGGAAACAGAACGAAATAATATGATAACATGAACTAGACCTAATAGACATATACGGAAAACTGCACTCCAAAACAGCTGGATATATATTCTTCTCAAATGCACATGGATCATTGTCCAGGATAGACCACATGTTGGGTCATGAAACAAGTCTCAATAAATTAAAAAATATTGAAATTATGCAAAGCATTTTCTTTGACCATAAAGTAATGAAGCTGAAAATCAATAACAGGCAGAGAATTGGAAAATTCACAAATATATGGAGGTGAAACCCACTCAACCAGTGGGTCAAATAAGAAATTACAAGGGAAATCAGTAAATATCTAGGGATGAATGAAAACAAGAACACAACTATATCAGAACTTATGGGATTCAGTGAAGGCACTGCTGAGAGGTGAATTTATAGCCCTAAATGCTTACATGAAAAAAGAAGAAAGAGTTAAAATCAAAGACCTAACTGTACACCTGTAAAAGCTAGATAAAGAACAACAAACTAATCCCAAAGCAAGCAGAAGAAAAGGAATAACAAAGATTAGAGCAGAAATTGAAAATTTAAATAACCAATAAAGATCAACAAAACCAAAAGTTGGTCCTTTGAAAAGAGCAATAAAGTTGACAAACTGTTAGCTAGATCAACAAAGAAAAAAAGAAGATGCAAAATAAATGAAATCAGAAATGAGAAGGGGACCTTACTACTGACCCCATCGAAATAAATATTATCACAAAAGGATACTATGAACAACTATTTGCTGACAAATTAGACAACCTACATGCAATGGACAAGTTCCTAGAAACTCATGAACAACCTACACTGACTCCAGAAGAAATACAAGACCACAACAGCCAGTCACATGGAAAGAGGTTGAATCAGTCATCAGAAGCCTCCCAACAAAGAAAACCCAAGACCAGATGGCTTCACAGGTTCTTTCTACCAATCGTTCCGTGAAGAACCAAAACCAATCCTGCTCAAACTCTTCCTCAAAACTGAAAAGGAGGGAACACTGCCTAATTCATTCTGTGAGGCCATCACTGCCCTAATACTAAAGCCAGATAAAGATACTAAAAGAAAAGAAAATTACAGACCAATTTTTCTTATAAATATAGATGTAAAAATCCTCAGCAAAATACTTGCAAATCGAATCCAGCACATTAAAAGAATTATACACCATGAACAAGTGGGTTTTATCCCAGGTATGCAAGGGTGATTCAACACAAGAAAATCAATTAATGTAATATACCACATTAATAAAATGAAGGGACAAAACCACATGATCATCTTGTTTGACACGGAAAAGGCATGTGACAAAATCCAGCAGCCGTTCTTGATAAAAACACTTCAAAGGATAGGAATAGAAAGACATTTCCTCAACATGATAGAGGGCATATATGAAAAACCCACAGCTAATAACATACTCAATGGTAAAGACTGAAAACTTTCCCTCTACAATCTGGAACAAGAAAAGGATGCCCACTGTCAACTCTGTTATTCAAGATTTTGCTGGATAGTCTAGCCAGAGCAGTTAGACAAGAAAAAGAAATAAAAGACATCCAAATTGAAAAGTAAGGGGTAAAATTTTCACTGTTTACAGATCGCATGATCCTATATATAGAAAAACAGCCCCCCCAAAATCTATAATAAAGCCCTAGAGCTAATAAATGAATTCAGCGAAGTGGTGGCATACAAGATCAAAATACAAAAATCAATAATTGTATACACTAAAAATGAGCTCTGTGCTTATGTTTTTTCCTCTACAAATTAAGGATAAAACATAGCCAATATTGCAAATAGTTGCCATTATTGAATACCTATTTTCTGTACTATGTTATACAGAGTCCTTTACATGCATATCTCATTTAATTTTCCAAATAAACCTCTGGGACAAATTCTATACTTTATAGGTGAATAAACTGAGACTGGGAAAATGAAGGTAATTTGTCCAAAGCTACAGAGCTAGTATGTGACAAAGCTAGGAATTAAACTCAGGTCTATTTAATTTCACAGCTCTTGATTGTGCACTGCTTATCATGTAAACGTAAATTGAAATAACATTTGCAAAGCACCAAGGTCTATACCTGATGGTTAGCACTCAATTGCTAGTTGTCATTGTTATTATTTATTCTAAGTCTGCTAAGCAAAGCCCTTCTCCCCACATCTTTTACTTCCCTCAGGAGTCAAACATTTCAAATTCTGTGCAACTCTCAGTATTATCCGTTTCTTTCTTTAGGTAAAAGTCCCTGTGATTAATTTGCACACAGAGGTGAATGTCTAACATTTTAATCCTTCAAGGAGCTTTTACGGAATCACAAAACATTAGACCTTTGGAGGACATGAGGAATCATAACCCTTTAAGACAGGTCCAAAGAGATGAGGTGAATTACTTGGCTTTACATGTGGGTTCACAGGCTGTCATGAAAACTCTCTTGCGAAGGTTAAGAGAAGGACAAAGCATCACTAAAATGGGTCTTGCTTAAATTCCCTCTAAAGCAACCGTGCTAATGATATCATGCAGACCAGTTCCAATTGACTTGAATATGAAATCACTTACTTGGATAATTATGGATAATCCTTACAAAATTAAATTCTTCCAAGTTCCATCTGAGTAGGAAATTAAGGACTTTGCTTATTGGGCTTCTGGGTTGGGAGCTGGTTGTGGGAAGTTCTGCTTCCTTAGGCCTGCCAAGTTTCTAGCTACTTGAGTAGTAATTAGAAGTGAGGTGCTTATTGACAGGGAAAAACCTATACTGGGCCCAACCTTAGAACTTGAATGAGGAATGAAAGTGGCATGGAAATGTTTCCCTTCTTCCTCTCTCTCTCAATAATTTGGTGAGGTCAAGCAAGGAAGACGTCCACATCAGTGGCAGCCTGGCATGGGGGACCTGGAGCCCTAGCAGGTAGAGGAGGGCTTTATGCTCAGCCAGGAAAAACTTCGGTACATGTATTACATTTCAAAATAAATGAAAGTTCAAAATATATATATTCATTGACCTCAACACAATAAATAATGAAGGAAAGACTCATAGGATGCTATTTTGGATGAGATAGTCAAAGAAGCTCTCTTTAAGGAGGTGACATCTGCACAGAGACCTAAATGAAGAGAAAGAGCAAGCCATGTGGTTATCTGGGAAAAGAGCATTCAAGGCAGAAAGAAAAGGACAAGTGCAAAGGCCCTGAGGCCTTTGATGTGTTTGAGGAAGGATAAGGAGGCCACTGTGGCCTGAGCCTGATAGAAGCTAGAAATTTAAAGAAATAGAACGGCATTTATAGCTACAAAGGTGAGGAAGGTGATGAGACTGTAAGGGAGAAGATGCGTTCAGATTGCCTGGGATACAGACAGGTGAATCAGGACCTGTGGGAGAGAGGGGAAAGGATTTGAGGCATAATGTTTGAAGTAAACACTGCAACGTTGAGTCAATCTCAGAAGCAGAGAAACGTTCACACCTATGTCCTATCAGTATGTCTTGGGTCACTGTATAACCATGGGCAGTTAACTAACCCCTCCAGATCTTTGTTTACCACGTATCAAAGGAAGAGCCAAATTTTCTGTCTCTTTCCTTTCTTATTGGAATACTCTTACACATTAGACATTAAATACATGAATGAAAAATTACTGATAATTGTGCAAAACGCAGGTATTAAAGTTAGTCACTGGAGGCTGGAATTAAAAGTTAAAGTAGGTTCCTGGGGCATATTTCTTATTATGGAGGCTGGAATTTTACTGCATTCTTTCCAGTGGGTCAGCCCTTCTGTTTGGATGGTTTGGTTTGGTTTTTCCTGGCTGAGGCCGTTTCTAGGCTCAGACTGTAGGTGGAGCAGTTACGCTTTGTTTGTCACAGTGTAGCCCTGACGCCCAGAGCGTCCATGCTGCATGTCTAGACAGCGGATGTGCTTGGAATCATAACATCTTCAGACTGGAGGGTGCTGGAAAGGTCACCTGCTCTCTCATCTTCAGACAATCACTCCTGAACCAGCCTGGTGGCAACAAATCCTCCCTGCCACTTCCTTTTCACTGCTCTTGAAGCTCCGCTGTTCCATCCCTTGCCATTGATTTTAATTAAGCCCAGTAACAACAACAAAACGTGCAAAACAACAAACCCCAAATAAAACCCAACACGTGCATGTGCACACATCTCTTCCCCGTCACTTTTCCTGTTGCTGGATACCAGGGTAGTTCCCTATATTCTGACAGTTTGGTAAATGTCATCTCTGGATTCTCATGAAACATTGTGTTTGTCTTAGGTTGAGTTTCCCCAGTATTTTGGGTCTTGATATTATAAGTGGCAGCACTAAAATCATTAGGGCAAGATTTAGCCAGATACCATACCCCATAGGCCCCAGGGAGACCCCATTCCCCATTTTTTGTGTCTCACCCTGAAGGAGGTATATGAAAAGATTTCTCTTGATTGTATGAGATGAGTGTGGTCCTCAAAGTTTATCTATTGCATTAATGTCTGTATATCTAATCCTGTTTTTCCACTAAAAATCATGGGGATTGGGAAGTGGATGTGCCTTAAGCAATTGAGCTCCCGCCTACCACATGGGAGGTCCCGGGTTTGGTTCCCGGTCCCGGCGCCTCCTAAAGAAGAAGAGGAAGACAGCAAGCTGACATGATGGGCAGGCACAGCGGGCTGGCACAACAAGAGATACAAGGTAAAACATCATGAGAGACAACAAAGCAGGGAGCAGAAGTAGCTCAAATGATTAGGTGCCTCCCTCCTACATTGGAGGTCCCAGGTTCAGTTCCCAGTGCCTCCTAAAAGGAAGACCAACACACAACAGACAGACACAGCAAATACAAACAACGAGGGGATGAGGAGAAGTAAATAAAACTTTAAAAAAAATCATGGGGATTTTGCCTTTGGTAAAACCTAGGTCTAAGAGTTAATAAAACTATTAGTATTTAGGGGTATAGTAAATATTATTTTAAAATTTCATGGTGAGCTATTAATCATAATACTCAAAACAGGTTGCAGAGAATGTGTACAAACTACCCAGCAGGTTTGAAAAAAAAATAAAGCCAGGACTTCTTTGAATCAAGATGTTGGACAACTTTTTGATGAAACTTACACCCTGGTATTCTACATCAGGAGAGCAACATGGCTGTCTTTGTGTGTTGTAGTTTTTTCCTCCACACTTTTATAAAAGAGCCTCATTGTTATGAATGAGCAGGTTGCTTGGGAAGCAGCAATTGATGAGCATTTGGGAGAACTTGCAGGCCACCTCCCAAGGAGACTAGAAAATTCTCAAATAATACGTTCTCATAATGTTAATAGCTTTTAGATAACTTAGCTCATTTGGCAAAGTGTTTTTGAGCTCCTACGGTATATCAGGCATTGGGCTAGGGGATGAGGTAGAGCAGGGAACAATTCAACAGGAATATCAGTAACGTGTTGTGAATATTTTGACAAGGAACATACAGAAGTGCTGTGGGATCCTGAGCCAGCAGGACCCAACCTAGCCTGGAGTGGAAAGTTCTCCCAAAAGTATGCAACACTTCACCAGGTATCTAAAGGTGACAGGCTGTGGGAGGAACTGGGGCAGTCTAAAAGCCCCCAGCGCTTAATGGGGTAAAACAGCAGCCCAAGCAGCAGCCCGAAGCCTCTCAAGTTACGCTGATGACTGACAGCCACAGTGGCAAGGCTCCACCTCTCCCCTTCCCCTCCCCTCCCTGCTGAGGTGCAGCTCCACCTCTCTCCACCCTCCCCTTTCCCCCATAGTACAACTCCACCTCTCCCTGCCTGCAAGAAGCTGCCTG